>SNQJ01S0224119.1:0-14809 GCA_010110895.2 Picea sitchensis | reverse complement strand
AGCTAAGAGATTATCAAGCCTCAAAGTCACTCTCAAGAGATGATTATACTTAATTATGCTTTCGCCAAATAAGCATGGTAGGTACATTTGTTAAGCTAATAAAAAAATTTAAAGGCTCGACTTTTGCAACATGGTTATGATACCAATTTAAGCTATTCCAAAATTGGACATCCTCCAAACAAAAATGATATGCCAAAAAAATGGATTAAGAGTTAGTTGGGATTGTTACTTGTTTGTTAAAAATTCATCCCTTCTTATAATCACTATATAATTTTGGTGCAAATGTATGAAGAACCCATAATGCAGACTACTTTGATTTCTAGTAGAAGTTGAAGGAAGAACACACATATAATCTAAAGCAAGTATAGAAATAGAAACCTAGGTAAGCCTTCATCAGAGGTTTTAGTGATATAGTTGAGTCTGTATATACTATAACTTCAAAATTCTATGAAGCCACCATTGAAGATTATTATGAGAAGAAATCCAAAGAAGCCAACAATTCTTATTGATTTTTGGGTAGAAAAAACCCTAACACATACCAATTTTGGCGGCATTGTTGGTGCTCTGAGAAAATCCCCCTTGGCTATTGCTTTGTCTCCATTTATGTTTTCTCCTCCTTGTCTATTTCTTTGTCTCTGTCGCTCTCTCCCCCCGTTGTCTCTCTTTCTCTAAGAAAATCTACCTTGGTCGGTTCTCTCTTGCAACTATGTATTTGTCGTGGGGTTTGGATGCTCTACAGTCCTCCAACTACTAATATATGAATGCTATGAATGGGTGCAGGTGCGGAGAAAATACCCCTTGGCAGATTACCTCACCAAGCTGGGACTAAAATCCACCCGGGTAAAAGGGTTCCTAACCAGGCTAATGGCTTATGGACAACATGAAAGACTCTGTCACAGGTGCCAACTCAAACTAATAGCCTAAAATCTCTCATTCCCCACATGCCTGTCCCACCCTAGGAAGTGTGCCCCTTCTCTGCTCAAGTGTCCTTCGGCTGCCCCACTTCCTTTCTAGGCTTCAGCAACATGCCTGACAGGAAGTCTCAGAGCACTGTAGTTGTAGTTCAACACCTTCAGGAAATCAATTCCCAACAATTCTCTCACCCAAAGAGAAATTTCTCACGGTCCTGAAAACCCGCCTCTTCAATATCCCACTAGCCTGACAACCCGCTTCTTCAGTCCATTTACCAAGATAACCAGCTACACGAACAAGTATGGCTATGGATACAGGTTCTGATACAGTGACAAGAATGTATGAAGGATAGTTGACTGCGTGAGTGACAATGGTTATTGAATCATGGCTGAATGATGGAGGGAATGATGGGAAGAATGATGGAAAAGTTGGAGAAATGAAATAAGTCCCAACAATATGTATGCATGTCCCCAACTTGACACTTGTCATGTTGGGAGCTACTTTGGCCCCACTTCTCCCCAACTTTAGAACTTAGGATAAAATAACTATCCATACTTTATGATTTAAGAAATATTAATATAATATTCCCTTTTGGCTTAAGCTCCCTAGCTTACCCCTTTTCCTTAAATTTTAGGCCCCTCCCTTTCCCTAACTAGTGGATTTTAGTCCCCCATACTCTTTTATCGTGGTCGATCTGCGCACAACGATGTATTTTATATTAATCATGAGGCATATACAAAAATAGGTGCACTGGCCCTTAGCATCTAGGGTCGTTGGCCTAATCGTCACAAAACTATCTCACCAGCCTATAAAACACCACATATACACAAAGGCTCCCTGGCCTCAAAATCGCGCGCACTTAATTTGTTGCGCTCGGTATCTTGGAATGTGCACACTTCCTCATTTTACTGTGCAGTACATGCGAGCCCTATGCCATGAAATGTGCATACAAAAATGATATCAAAACATCTCACCAGCTTAAGTACATTTGCATTTACATTTACAATTGGGTTCGGCCTTAGGGATATTACAATCCCCTCCCCTTATTTATGCACTATCCTCAGTGCATCATGTACACATATAAAACAAAATTTCAAACATCCTAAAAAATATGTGGGTATTTTCCCCGCATTTCATCCTCATGCTCCCAAGTAGCATCCTTAGGACCGTATGAGATCCATTGGACCTTTACAATCCCTATGGGTCAGTTCCAGATCTGTTTGATTTTCCGGTCCAGAATGTGTACCATATGCACTTGAAAAGCACCTTCTTTCTCCACCTGAATCACATTCCAATCAATAACATGATTAGCATCAGGTACATATTTCTTGAGTAACGATACATGGAATACATTATGAACAGACATAGATGCAGGCAATGCAATCATATATGCTACTGGACCAATCCTCTCTAGGATTCCAAACGACCCACAATAGCAAGCTTCCAACTTTGAACAATTTCCCAACTTCAGGAAAATTTTGTTGGCTTTCACTTTCAAAAATACATGGTCTCCCACTTTAAATTCCCTGTGAGTTCTGCTCTTATCAACATAGATTTTCTTTCTATCTTGGGAAACCTTTAAATTTTGTTTTATTTTTATCATTTTCATTTCCAATTCCCTGAGTAAATATGGCCCAACCAGTGCTCTATCTGTTGGGTTATCCCAACTTATTAGTGTGTTGTACTTTCTACCACAAAGTACCTCAAATGGGCTCATCTTTAGAGATGTTTGGTACCCATTGTTATAAGAAAACTCTACCAAGTGTAGGTAGTCTTCCCATTTTGATAGTTTATCCATCACATACATCCTTAACATATATTCAATCACTTGATTCACCCTCTTTGTTTGTCGATTTGATTCTGGATGATAAGTTGTACTAAAATTCAAATTTGTTCCAAATCCATTAAATAATCCTTTCCAAAATTTCGAGGTAAATTTTGGATCTCTGTCCAACACAATTGTCTTGGGTATTCCATGTAATCTAGAAATTTCCCTCATATAAACATCAACAATGTTGGCTTTCTTATGAGTGAGCTTAACTAGAACAAAATGGGAATCCTTAGTAAGTTTATCCACCACTACCATGATAGAATCATATTGTTTGTTTGTTCTGGGCAGTTTGGTGATGAAATACATTGTTACAACTTCCCATTTTCACTCAGGAATGGGTAATGGCTGTAGAAAACTAACTGGGTGTCTATTATCATCCTTTACCTTTTGACATTCCAAACATATGTAAATAAAATCAACAACCTCTTTCTTCATGCCTGGCCAATAATATTGTCTCTTGACAGTTGCAATAGTTTTCTGATAACTTGGGTGCCTAGCATAAGGTACATTATGCATTTCCCTAAATATCATATTTTTCAATTCTTGAGAATTTGGTACATAAATTATGCCCCTGTACATGAGAATTTCATCATTATCTAGCTTGTATTCTTCAATTTTCGGTTGCAAATTACCTTGCTGTAATTTTTCCACTAATTCCTTGTATTGCAAATCTGATTTGGCAGCCCCTACAATTTTGTCTTTCAAATCTGATTGGTACATGCTAATGGTTGTGGCATGAAATTCATGCACTCTTCTGTTGAGTGCATCAACTACTTTGTTCTCTTTCCCCTTGATATGCTTTATTTCAAAGTCATATTCACTTAGAAATTCTAACCATCTGCTTTGCCTAGCATTTAGAGTTGGCTAATCAAATAAATATTTCAGACCATTATGGTCTGTTCTTAGCTCAAACCTTTTCCCCATGAAGTAGTGTCTCCATTTCCTCAAGGCATGCACTATCACTGCCAACTCCAAATCATGAGTGGAAGAGTGTCTTTCATGCTCCTTTAACTTCCTTGACTCATAACATATAAAAAATCCATTTTGACTGGGGAATCCACCAAGTCCTTCTTTACATGCATCTATGCACACAATGAAGTCTTCATTTGGGTCTATGATCATTAGTAATGGAGAACTTGTTAATAATTGTTTCAAGTGTTGGAAACTCTTTTCACAATCCAATGTCCACTGAAACTTCACACCCTTATTTTGTAAGGAAGTGATTGGGTGTGCAATCTTTGAGAATCCTTCAATAAATATCCTATAGTAGCCTGCAAGACCCATGGATGATCTTACCTCTGTCAAATTCTTTGGCATTGACCATTCTCTAATGGCTTCTATATTCTCTGGATCCACTGCTATCACATCCTTTGAAATGACATGTCCCAAATGATGAATTTGTCTTTGATAAAATGAGCACTTGCTCAATTTGGCATACAACGGATGCTCTCTTAATACTTGCAACACCATCCTTAAATTATGCTCATGCTATTCCTCTGACTTAGAATACACAAGGATGTCATCCAAAAAGACAATGACAAACTTGTCTAAATATTCTGAGAAAACACCATTCATTAAGCACATGAAAATAGTTGGTGCATTTGACAACCCAAATGGCACCACCATGAACTCATAATGACCATACTTTGTCCTAAAGGAGGTCTTGTTGATATCTTCCTCCTTAATCCTTACCTGATGGTATCCTGACATGCGATCTATCTTTGAAAATATCTTTGCATCCTTTAATTGATCAAAAAGATCATCAATCCTTGGTAGAGGATATTTATTCCTTACAGTCACTTTATTCAACTATCTGAAATCAATGCACAATCTTAAAGTCCCATATTTCTTCTTCACAAACAAGACTGGGGCACCCCAAGGTGACACACTTGGGCGTATATACCCTTTCTTCAAAAGTTCTTCAAGCTGCATTTGCAACTCCTTCAGCTCTGGTGTACCCATTCTGTATGGAGTCTTTGACATTGGAGCTGCTCCAGGCATTAAATTTATAGAGAAATCACTATCTCTCTTTGGGGGTAGTCCTGGTACCTCCTTGAACACATATTCAAAATTTTCCAAGACTGCATAATCTTCCAAATTTTTCACCTTATCTTTAGGTGTCTCTTCCATACAAGATGCAAATATTTGAAACCCTTTTCTGTAACATTTCTTCAGCTACAATGTTGAAATCTCTTTGATGGTTACTTCCCTCAGAATTCCTTGCACTTTCCTTAAGTTCCCTTTCTCATCCAAGAAGGTAAATGCCTTGTTATGATAGTCTAGGATGGCATGATGATGGTCCAACCAATCCATCCCAATTAGACATTCATAGGAACCTAAAGGAAAGATGGTCAAATCTTCCCTTGTGTTCAATCCATTCATGTCCATAAGACATGACTTAACCATCTCATTAACTTTTCTTTTGGCTCCGGTAGCCAGCTGCACCAACCAAGATTTTCCATGCTTGCTTCTTGGAAAATGAAAGCTTTCCACCATCTTAGGATCTATATAACTATGACTAGCTCCTAAATCAATTAAAATAGAAATGGTTTGGTTGTTAATCATACCTTCCACTTCAATCATATGTGACGGATACTCTGCTTGCTTATTGTCTAGGGTTGCATAGATCCTTGGTACATTTTTGCCCATGTCCTCCACTATTTTAGCTTGATGTACATTGTGAATAGTTCTTGCTATTTCACTTCTGTGAGGACAATCTCTGTACATATGATCTCATGTACAACCCCAACATTGAATAGGTGGCTACCTTGGCCTTTGTCCCCCTGTCTCAATTGTTTTGGATTCTCTAGAAGTTTGTTGTCCCTGATTATTATTTCTAAAGAATGGTGGCTTAGCTCCCTTCTTCCTCTGATCCATCTTGAACTTCTTTTTGTCTTCCCAAGATTTTTGGAAAGTTGGCCTTGCTTTTTGCTGATCATATAGGCATTTAGCTCACTTTATGGTCTCCTCCAATGTCTTGGGATCATCATATTGTATTTTGTCACTGATGAATAATGGCAATCCACTCAAATACCTTTGAATTTTAACTGTCTCATCATTGATGAAAGAGACATACTTCAACAGTTCTAGAAACCTTCTTTCATATTCATCAATGTTCATACTTACAACCTTGAGTTCAAAGAACTCTTTCATTTTCTTGTCATAATATCTCTTAGTCAAGTATTTCCTCTCAAAATACTTCTTGAATTCCCTCCAAGTAACACTTTTCTCTTTAATGTGTTTCACCTGCACAAGTTGATCCCACCACATGGATGCCTTTCCCTTGAGTTTATAGATAGAAATTCTACCTTCTGCATGAGAAGAATAATTATGCAATTGAAAATAATTTTTGATGCCCAACAACCGTCTTTGCATATTCATCCTTCTTGTGCTCACCATCAAATGTAGGAGGTTTGATTTTGTTCATTTCTCCTAATAGCTCATCCACCCCAAGCCTCTTATTCTTTATAACAGAGGATGGAATTGAGATGCTATGTACCCTCTTATTGGAATACCTCAGTGAGTGATGGTTATGTCTGCTAACACTTCTGGATTTTCTTTTCTCATCAGGAGGCCTGTGACTTCCTGATTTGCTTGAACCACTCTCCTTATCCAATTTATTTTCTATTATGTTCAAGCTCTGCAATAAATTCATGTTGAAGTCATCCTTCTGCTCCTTGGATCTCATAATCCTTTCACTATCAAATTTATGGCTTTGAACATCCTTTTGCAAATTTTTAATGGTCTCTACCATATTCATGTTTTCATTCCTTTCATCTCCATGTGCATTGGAGTTTGTTCCTTCAATGCCCAAATGGACATCCATCCCTCTAATCTCATCCTCCTTACTGTAAGTCCCTTGTGCCTCTTCCATTCCTCTGGAATCTATGTTGATCTTGATCTAATCTAGTTGTTGTTAACTCTACAAAATGTGCAGCCAACAAAAAATTTTCAGGCTAATTGTTTCAACAAATTCATGAAAATATGAACCATTCTGGTTCAATAATATATATCAGAATTCTTTCTTCTGATTTCTTGGAAAATTGAATTCTCGAATCAATTTTTTGGGTGGATATTTAGATTCCATTATCCAAGACCTTTCCAACGCCTACCCCCATGCTCAATTCTGAGTCTTGAGCAAAACGTTATGGCTATTTAAAAATTGCCCATTAATTTTTCTGTTCATTTTTCAACTTGGCGCAACTCTGTGTTGTAAATATGCTTTTTTGCACCTACTCATTTGGAATGTTCATAGGATCTCAATTGGGTTTCCTCATATACATCTTATGGACACTCTGTCCAAGTTTCACCTCTTTCTAGGTTCTGGGATGCTAGTTACAGACTATTGAAATTCTAGACCTAAATACCATACTGTAACTAGTATGCTACAGGTACCTTATTTTCCATATTAAACACTTTTAACATGCCTAGAAATTTAATTTAGATCTTGGAATGTCTTATATGGTTCAATATATTTCCATTGACTACTCCTGCACCACAATCTGATTCTGGAGTAGAAAGTTATGGCTTTTTGAAGTTAGATGGGTCTTAAAATTTACCCTCCACTATTTGTGTTGTAACTTTCTCATAAACGCTCCGTTTGACGAACAATTTACACCATTAGAAAGATCTCTCTGAGATATTTTATTTGAGATATGGAGACAAAGTGTGCCTTGGAACACTATATTCTCATGTTTTTTGAATAGCTAAAAACGCTCTTAAGGGCCTAAAAAATGCACTGTAAAAAGATGACGTTCAAATGATATAAAACGTCGCAGAAAATCACTGGTTTTATGTTGTTATTCACCCTCCAAATGACTCTGTGTGCAACAATTTCAAATTGTACACCCATATTTAGCATGCACGACAACATCAAAATATAAATTTTTCTCCACGCACCTATAATTATTGTGCATCACTTCTCTATCGCGCCAATGACTGCGCACTACTTTTGTGTCATGCACCAAAATCCACCACACAAAGTTTAGGTTCTTGCACTATAACCTGTTGCACGTAAATTTTGTATCCCGCGTTGATATTCTGCGTGCATTTTCCTCTACACGCTGCACCATTCCAAATTTTAGTATGCCCCCACCGTGCACCAATACTCTGCACGCACCATTAACTAAATTGTCGCGCGACAACATATACCCATATTGCGCACGCACCATCAAAGTTTCTCTACACTCTACCAATACTGCGCATACCACGTGTACCATTATTATGTGTGTGTACACTACGTGCACCTTAATAAGTGAATTCACACCACGCAATGCTAAATTTAGCGCGCGCACCGGCACACCAACATTTTTCACACGATGCCAAAATTTAGCGTGCGCACCAGCACGCTAACATTTTTCCGCGCGCTGCCCAAATTTAGCGTGCGCACCAACACGCCAACATTTTTTTGCGCAACACCCAATTTTTACATATCAAAAGCCTTTTACTGTGCATCCTACATTTTTAATGCGCCCACCTACGCACATTCATTTTTATGCGCATCAATTCCTCATGAATTCCACTGCAGAAATTAGGGCTTTTGCTTAACTTTTTCCCAATTTCTACCATAGACATTCTGCCACTATGAAATTTCCTCAATTTCACCCCGATAACACCCAATCAACTCCTACAATAAAAAATCATTGTGGGTTGACATTTCTGGAATGAATTTACCTAAAATCAATTCACGAATTGGGAATTTTAATTACAAAACTCCCTCCAACTGACATGGCTTCACTGTAACTTCAATTCGACCAATTCCAGGTCCAAATTTGCTAGAACATATATTAAACCAGTAATATCTCACCACTTGGCCAAATTTCTTGATTTTCCCATGAACTTAACAACAAAAATTGGGGCTTTTCCCAATTCCACATCGTTGTTTCTAAAATTTTACCATGGACGTTCTAAAAATTGAAATTTGGCCACTTTGAAATAAATCCTCTGTGAAACTTTGCTTCAACTCAACTTGCTCGGCCCATCCAGGATCAATGTTGAAAAATGAAGCTCTAATACCATGTTGTAATGTCCCCGACCACCCATGGCCGGACCATGATACACAAGAGAACTATTTCTTTCTCTCTGCGTAAAATATTGTAACATGCCCAACACCTAACTGAGCTATGTCACATAAATTTTTCGAACTATATGAAATTAAAACATATATAGACACATAACTCTTGTGGAAGCATTATATATAAAATGTATACAGACAAATACATTTTGTAAATGCACAAATTCATACTAAAATAACAATAAACATAGACATGCAACATATACAGGAAATACCCATAAACATACAAACAATTATAACCATGCATAAGATAAACCCATAAAAATAAACACATAAATAACAATGCAACATGTAAATTTATCACACAATTGACACTTATCTTGGTAAGAATGTCACCAAATGCGTGTCGACCTTCCACGAACCTCCCAGCCTTAGACCACACTACTCATCACTCTCAGCAATCAGTCACCCCTGAGCTGGGACTAAAATCCACCCAGGTAAAGGGGTTCCTAAACAGGCCAATGGCTCATGGATAACAGGAAAGACTCTGTCTGTAATGTCCTCACTTTGGGACATCATTACATTGCAGAGGTTTACGATGTCTAGAGTAGCCAGATGGGTGTTATAGTGAGTACATGGGTTATTGAGTGGCATTTTGGGATCCATCTTGCATCGTCCACCCCATTTCATCATTATGATCAATTCCATAGAGGTTGGATTTGGTTTCGTTGCATTCCGACGATTTCCATGATTTTGAGTATTTTGAGCTATAAGTCAATTAAATTCACTGAAGAGGTCATTTTGGGCACATTACTTGGAGGAATCTCTAAGTGTAATAGCTCATTGGAATCAAGAGGAGCAACACTATAGGATGGGATGGCTAGAAGTGAATTTCAGTGGCCAGGGAAGCCACAAGGAGAATTAAGGCACTTTTCAAAGGTAAAAAGGTTAATTAATTAATTAAAGTGATTTAATTAATTAATTAAATATTAATAAAATGAAAGTCACTTTGGAGGGATAAGGTGAACAGGAAGTATAAAGGAAAGGCAAGGGTTTCTATTGATTCATTCATGTATGATCATCTTTTGATATCTGACTTCTAGCTAGTGAGCCCAACATTGGAGGTTTTGAAGGTTTTGACTTAACAAACCCTAGAGGACGATTTGGTGGTGAAAGATTCCACCTAGATTGTCCCAAGCTTGGTCTCGAAGATGAAATACTCTCCCACACCATTCTAGTTCTTATCTATGCAGTGCAGGAGGGTTCTACACGAACCACATGCATAGGAAGAGGAGGAGGGCACACCATTGGGGGTATCTAGCAAGGGGGGTGCACCAGTCATTGAGAGAAGGTTCGATCTAGATGAGGAGAGGAGATTGTGGGAATTCCAGGTATTGGGTTTTCCTTACAGGTGTCTTAGCATCATTCTTGGTTGTTTTTGGAGGAATTTCAGTGGAGGATTTATTTGTATTGAGAGTGGGACGATTTCCCAAGAGGAGGGCACACCAGTATTTGGAGGGTAGCTAGATATAAGGATCTAGTAGGTATTTTTCCAAGTTGAGCACTTGGGTTTTCATTATCGTGCCCCGATATATCATTCTAGTGGATTGGTGGAGCTGTTAGAGGTCTCTAGGAGAGAGGTCAATTTATCTAGGGTTTCAGGCATCCAAAGGGGCGCAAAATTCCTTGGAGGAGGTTCAGATCCATAGGGTTTGAGAGGGATCTTGGAGTTGGAGATTCAGGCCCCTGGGTTGTTCTTGCCTTTAGTCGATCTACTATTTGGCATGCTTACCGGGGTGATTGGACATCTTTGACATTTGGGTCGAATTATTGAGGAGCTTCAACATTCCAACAGGACATGGCATCATTCAGTTAGGGCTTTGGCACTTCATACGGCCAGATCTACTCATGTCTTGATCTTCATTGAGTATTCAGCCTTTGGGAGGCTAGTGGACTTCTATTGGATCATCTTGTAGCAACTCTTATTATATTATTCGATACGTCTATTAAGTTTTCCAGATCGACATCTTCATTGTAGCATGTTCTTTTATTCATGAATATAATCAAATTTGAGATGTTTTGGATTGTCTATCATATTGTATATGGTTGAGGTATGTTCCATGATTGTATATTTTTGTTTATTTCTACAAACACACATATAAACACATCAGTAAAACTCTAAGCATAACTATAAGCAAAGTGTTTGACAAAATACCACAACTGGAAAAAGTTTAAAAAGACACCAAAACTGTGATGTTCCTGGCATAATGGCTTGGGAATATTACAGTGGTATCATAGCTTAAAATCCTGCCAACCTGAGGGGTATATCATAAGGATAAATGGATAGTTGGAAATAAATGGATGAGATATCCTTTGAGATAACATGCTTGGAAATAAAATATTCCTCCCTTAGCAAGGAAAGTAAGGCCCTAATAACCTTCCCACAGTATGCATCCTATATAAATCCCCATTGGAGAAAAGATGATATTTTACACGGGATCATCATACCAGAGGAAAAGAGAGCAGTAACAACTAGATGGTTGGAAGAGAAGAGGAACCCCACACCCATTAGGAGCACACAACTTTTCTACAATTGCAAGGTGCCTTGGGAACCGGATCATAGGTGTAGGGGTAATGATCAGAAGCACATCATGGAAGCACACTATGACAGTGATGATGAGGTGTGTGAGGATGGAGCGATAGATGCTAGTTTGGGGCAGATTGATGATGATAGTGACTCTGGAACAGAGGCTAGTGATAGTGACTCTTGCATAGAGGTGAGTGATTCTTGCACGCTTGAGGAGGATAGTGACCCTTGTGTAGTGGATAGACAATCAGATAGACAAGACGATAGCACCAATGTTTCAGCAAACATATCACATATTGTTGATGACCTTACACCTCAGCAGAGTGGTGACACTAGTGAGGACTCACAAATGTTAGCACCTAGATCTGATGAGCTTCCTATGAGGATCGTGAAACATCTATCATCTTTCTAGACACCTATGCCAGCCACATCACCTGAGAATATTAGTGGCATGTCAAACATGATGGATGAGCCTTGTGTGAGGGATGCACACCATGGACATGTATATCCACAAATATAGGATGAGATACATGATGTACAGACAGTTGGCCTTACACATACAGACCAACATGAGGAGATTGAGTCATAGATTTTGGAGACTCCATTAGTTGAGCAGATTGTGGAGACTGACATGTTTATGGAGCACTTACTTACAAGATCGGACTACATTGATGAGGATGCACTCTTTAGTAGTCAAGATGACCATATCACGTGTCTGGACACAACTATATGGGATCCAGCTGCAGATGATAGTAGCAGGGTGAGTGCACAGGAGGATACAACTGCTCACACCAGATACAGTATGATTCAGAGAGAGCTAGTTGTTGATGATATACAGTCTCATATAGGAGGACCCAACAACACAGTAGACAATGGGAAATTTAGTACGTTATCTTATGCATAGAGTGGTTTTAGGGATTACAGAGTTGACACTAGAAATACTAACACCAACAGTGAGGGATATGAGGTGGCACCTCAACATGACTATGATTAGGAGTCACACCACTTAGCAGCATAGTTGAGAGTTAGTGAGGATATGATCATGGACGCCACCAGGCGTAGTGATGACATGCATGCATTGATGGAAGATTACTACTTGAGAGCATCAGTGGTACATGGAAGTTCAGATGGGGGATTTTCCATGGATGATTTTCATACTCTCAGGGAGAGAGTATCTCTGATGAGGACCGACTACCAGCAGTTGTTGACTGACAGGGACTATCTATTGAGTATTGGTGAGATGTATCATGAGGGTATGAGGGAGTAGGAGTAGGAGGTGGATAGAATTACTCAGGATTTGGAGAGCACTCGAGGATTCTTGAGAGGCACACAGACATCCATTCAAGAATCAGAGTCTAGTTCAGACGAGCCTCTTGAGGAGATTTATCAGAGATCCACTTCATCTGTCTTAGTAGACACTCATATATATCATTCAATCATGTTGCTAGGAGATGTTGGTGATCTATCATAGGAGCACCAGTTGATGGAGGACACTTCCATTTGTGTTCTGAGCGTAGATGACCTCCATGTAGAGGTTGATATAGCAATACACCCTTAATCTATGATGCAGCATGAGTCTGTGGGAGACGACATGATTATGACGGAGAATACGGTGATGAGGGATAGCTCACAGAGTCATTCCGAGATGTATGGTGGAATCCAAATGGGTATAGTGCCTTGCAAGGAGGAGACACACTTAGGGGAGTATGCAGATGTCATTCCTTTGCAGCAACACATAGTTGTGGGAGATCACCTTCACCATTTCAGCAGTTGCATGGGAGATGAGAGATGGAGGTTGGTTGACCAACAGTCGAAGGAGTTACTTCTGGCTGTACTAGATGGTTGGGATTCAGTGATGACCACAAGAGAGTATTTATCATGGGTACTGATGGATGAGCTTCTGGTCGAATCCTTGGGATTGACCAAAGCATGTGACACCTTCCATTCCTATAGTTAGCTGCAGATGTTTCTATTAGCATGTCCTGACACTTTTATCATAGACAGTGGCAGGAGGAGGGATAGGTCGTGGCTGAGGACATGGGGACTGGCTAGGCCGAGACCACCTGACATGAGTATCTTTACAGCCTCCAGCCGGATAGAGATGGATCGTCATAGGCATCTAGTTGAGACTTGGTGCATGATGGTGAGCATCATAGGCCAGATGATAGCAGATGAGAACGAAGGGATTTCGATGGTGACCAGTCTAATACCAGAGAAGTTAGAGGAGATCGAAAGTGATAAAATTCCAAGTCTACCATGGGATCCAAGAGTTCACTTGGTTAGCAGGGTGTTTCACTACATGGTGACCCAGGTTGCACTAGAGAGATACACACTCCACCAGGGGTCGGTTTGGAGTGGGTCTACAGGGATTTGTCTGATAGAGAAAGGCATCTTTTCACTCTTGATCATTATGATCGGATGTGGAGATTGGTGGACAGGTACTTCTTCTACAGATATGTCCTTACAGATACAGTTCCTGGACAACAGGTCCAATGGTCATAGATATTTCAACATGAGGATCCAAGATAGGAGGATCCAGTATGTATGTAGGGGGCAGACAATCATAGTCAGAGTAGTGCAGGGCTAGCATGGTGATATTCAATAGAGGCTAGCATGGGACCCAAGGATTGTAGGATTGAGCATTTCACTGATTGACATATTTGAGTGGACCTTTGCAGGGGAAAGTTGTCCTGACCTTCCATTGAGCTTCAGTGTTGAGGGGAGCACATCGCTTGAGGGTGTCCCACAGAGGTCTTGCAATTCCTCATTCTTGCACCAGCATGTGCAGTTGATGGAGGCCATGTTGATATTGATATTATCTTGGAGGATGGACTCATTTTGGGATGAGGCCATGTGTCATGTGCAAGAGACTCATAGAGTTGGTATATTTCAGGATTATGCTTCCCGGGGGCTAGCAGTCCATGACTTGATATGGGACCCATGGGGAAGAGTGTATGAGTGCTCATATTTCGATGGGTTATACTATGTATCCCATAGGTGTACATTGGATCCTGGTATTATACTTCAGGGGATTCAGTTATTGCTTGAGGACAAACAATTTTCTAGCAAGGAGGACTGTAATGTCCCCACTTTGGGACATCATTACATTGTAGAGGTTTACGATGTCCAGAGTAGCTAGATGGGTGCTATAGCGAGTACAAAGGTTATTGAGAGTAATTTTGGGATCCATATTGCATCGTCCACCCCATTTCATCATTATGATCCATTCCTCATAGGTTGGCTTTGGTTTCGTTGCATTCCGACAATTTCCATGATTTTGAGTATTTTGAGCTATAAGTCAATTAAATTCACTGAAGAGGTCATTTTGGGCACATTGCTTGGAGGAACCTCTTAGTGTAATAGTTCATTGGAATCAGGAGGAGAAACACTACAGGATGGGATGGATAGAAGTGACTTTCAGTGGCCAGGGAAGCCACAAGGAGAGATAAGGTGTTTTTCAGAGGTA
>SNQJ01S0224118.1:11118-25927 GCA_010110895.2 Picea sitchensis | reverse complement strand
CTCATGCTCTGTTTGATGGTTACAAGGGGTTTGAAGGAGGTTTTAATCTCTTTTTTACCGAGCATGAGATCCGTTAAAGACAAACTTAACCCTCACAATGACAAAGGAATCTACAAAATATAGTGCTCATGCGGTAAATGCTACATTGGTGAAACCGGTCGCTCCTTCCAAGTTAGGATAAAAGAACATGGAGTTGACATCAAGAACTAATGCATCCGCACCTCTGCCCTAGCTGAACACTCCATCAAAACTAGACACCATGTTCGCCTAGAAGACACCAAAATCCTCGCCAAAGAGAATCACCTCTTCAAACGCTGTATTAGAGAAGCCATAGAAATCCGCAAACACCCTAGTAACCTTAACAAAGACAATGGACTAGAACTAAGTGAAAACTGGCTCCCCCTCTTCCACAAAAAACAACAATAAACTTTGGTAATTTTTTCTCTTCTTTTCTTCTTTTATAACAAATTATTCATAAGAAAACCATTTAATCCTTGACAGCCTAAGAACCCTTAAAAAACCTAAGAACCTAATTGATTAATACCAATTAACATTGTAGTAATAAAACACTTAGAATATAAAATAAAAAGAAAACCCTAATATTTACCTTATAACAAAAAAGAAACCCTAATTTTAAACCCAAAACTAGCACACCTCAACCTCTTATTATATTAACCTAACCCTAAAATTAATAATTTAATTTACCATATACTAAACCCTAGAACATTAATTAATTAATCATAAATAAGAAACCCTAATTTTTAAATTACTTGTTACCGACAACCTAACCCTAGAACCTATTATTCCTATTAAAGACTCTAGCACACAACTTTAAAACTAATTAGAACCCATTATTTACCTTATAACAAAAGAAACCCTAAAATTTAAATTACTTATAAGCTAAACCCTAGAACATTAAATAATTAAATAAGAAACCCTAAATTATTAATAAACTATCATAACCTTTAAATAAACAAAGTTTAATAAACCCTAGTAATATCTTACAAAATAATCAAATTTGTTAAATAATTCCACTTAGCCGACACTAAGAAACTTCCCCACTTCCAGTATTTATACCAACTCTTCTCTTTCTCTTAAAACCTAGACTCTTTGTCTTGAAGATGGATCCTGATCTGGATCCGAAACGTCGACAATCTATTGACTATTCTATTCTTGTCAGGGTTACATGTGGAGGTTAATACTTGCAGCTACCATAATATCAACATTCATGACCTTAGATAGAAGTCCATATCTATTTACTTAATGAAAATATCTCATCAAATGTGTAAAAAATGAAGATCCATTGAATGTAGTTTAGCTTACTAGTATAACAAAACCTAATAATTTTGCAGTGTAGAATATGGATGAAAATTACTTCCAAGGCTTGTCTAAAATTTTAAGTACATATGTTGCAAATAAAGTAGGTTTCTTACAAAGCACAAAATGGTTTAACAATAACCATGCCAGGATGCAAATAAGGTAGGATACAAAATATATAATTGTTTAATAATAATTATTTCAATAATTTCTATCTCCAAATTCAGTGTTTTGACACATCTTTATCTCATGCATTTTCAATTATCAGTGATAATAATTTCAACTAGAAAATATTACACGTGTTCCATTTTCTGCATTATTTATAGCAATTTTCATAATGGAAGAAACACAATATCATTTTTTTTGGTAAATAAATGCACATTAAATATGACCCGAAGAAGAGAAATTACAATAGGAGCATAATTACTTTTTTCTCTCTAATTGAGTGTGTGAATCCCATACAATAAGGGAATTCAATACATCATAAATCCCATATCTGTCACATATAATCTATTAATTTGTTTATATGATTGCATATTTAATATACAGATTGGATCTGCCATGATTAGGAATGACACATGGGATGAAATTTTGAAAATATATTAACAATAGGAGCATAAGTATGGTATTCAAAGAATTTCCATAAAAAATAACATAAATAAGGTTGTGAGATAGCTATGTGGTTCTTCTTTCTGAGTTTTTTGGTGTGATTTGCATGGATACCATTTTCATTTGTGAATAGGTCCAAAATCATTTCCCTGGCTTGTTGACTTAATATAATGTCTATCAAACCAAAAAAGAAGATTGGATGTCGAAAGACCCCATTAACTATCACAAAGTTGAGGCTATAGGTTTATATTAAGCTCTCTTAATCCTTGATGATTAAATGATTTATAGGTTCCCAAGATGGGAAAGATAAATTGTCTCTTAATCCTTGATGATTAAATGATTTATAGGTTCCCAAGATGGGAAAGACAAATTGAATTGATCACTATGTCACACTTTTGATGTACCTGGTCTAAATTTTTCGCAATTTGTTAGAGCATCAACCACCTTTTTTCTTGTTATTGAATGTGGATGATCTTAATGTATAGGAAGGTTGTGATAAATATTTCTCATATGTTTGAGGGTGGGAACCCACCACCAATTTGATCTTTGTTTCTAAAGGTCTCAAGTGTTGAATGTTTCTTAATCCATTAATTGTATTTGGAAATGACTTTCCATTATCAAGTTAGTGATTTTCGTGTGTTAGGCAATAATATTGTCTCGAAGCAAGTCTTAGATTTCTACATAATAGTTTGTTGATTAGACTAGATTCTAGGAGTAGAGAGCTAAAGGAGTTTCCCAATCATTCCTTAGTATCCCCTTGATTCCAGATTGACAAAATATTCAACATTCATTTTACCAAAATTCAACATAAAAAAGGGAGATGTAGGTGGGAGCCAAATTGGATTAGTGTATATCATTAGCATTGGGGTTTAGCGACTAGAGAAGAGGATGGATTTGAATGCCCCCAAAATCTAATTTGGATGTCTTCTAATCCTTCGTGGACCAATTCTTTAATAAGATAACTTGTTTTGATTTCTAATTTTCAATTGAATATTTTTTGTTTCATCCACTCAAATATTCGACAATTTTGTTCTAGCCTAATGTTTTAGGATACAATTTTGATAATGCCATTCCATAGTTTGGTTTCCAATTTGGATTCAAAATCTCTATTAGAGCAATAATTGAGAAAGGCGGTGATATTAGGATACATAGGGAGATTCATCTCTCTATCCTATGTGAATCATATCCCATAATGATTTGACATAAGGACAAAGAAGAAGAGATTGTCTATTGATTCTAAATTAAGGAGGCATAGAGAACATTCAAGTGAAACTGAAAGCCTCTTTCCTCATATTTCCCAGGTTATGATTATTTTTCATAGTACGCTTTTTTCCCATGCCAATTGCCACAAGAAAGTAGAGATCTTTGACCAATAATTAAATTTCCAAATCTTAGACTAAAACTTGTCTCTTTTGCCAGAAATATTATGTTTCATTATTTGTGAGTAGGTCGAGTTTACCATGAAAATACTTGAGCCATGACCTTCCCATCTCAACCTATCTAGACAGTCTAAAACTTGGTAACTAATTTCTTAAGAATTCCCACTTGCCAACAAGTTGGATCATTCCAATGGCCAAAAACCAAGGGGTTGAGTGGTGACAACCTTTTCTTTTTCTCACCCTAGAACTTACGTAGTTGCTTTCCTACTAGAAATCTTGATAACCTATGACTCACTTGAGAAACTATGCTAGTTTTAGGAGATGGGAATTAGTTCCATGGATCTTCCTAGAAAAGGTAGATTTGTCGTTGCCTACTTCCAAAAATCAATTCATTTATCTATCTCATATCACATTTCACATTGTTCCAAACATGAGGAACTTTATTAGTGTTGAAAGTTGTAGGCATATTTTTCCAAGGGGTGGTTCTATCATATTTACCTTCCATATTTGAACCCACAAATTCGACTTTTACTAGGACCGTCTTCATAATAGTTTATTAGCTCATTTAAGATCCGAGTGTTTCATTCTTTCACATCCAACTGACCTTGAGTTTTATGGGAGGAATTATTTTCCAAGCTATTAATGACCATTTAGCTTCTATCTGTTCCCACCCCCTCGAGAGAGTTTTTTTTGATACTTACCATTTCTTTTATGATTCATTGAGGTGTTGCTAACAAAAAGAGAAAGATTGGAAGCACTTGAAGTGTTTTTGATAGAGTTATCTTCCTTGCTTGGAATTAGAGGTGTTGTAAAGTCCATCCTTGGAGCCTCTTAGGAGATTGGAAACAACTCACTTTAGCTAAATTTGTTCATAGTCTTTCTAGAGAAGAGAAACCCAAATGCTAGCTTAGGATATAAAAATTTAGCATTTTACTAATGTGAATTTGAAATTATAGTGTTAATGAAAGTTTTTTCGGACTTTGATTTATTTATCTGACCCCTTGAGCTTGAGAGAAATATATTCAAACATTTATAAAAGGTTTTGAACTTTGCTTTTGTATCTTCTCTTGAAAACATTGTGTAATTTAAATCCTTAACCACTTTGATACCTTTGATCTCTTAACATTCTCTATAAGCTATAATGAGTCTACACATGCCTTATACCATTATTATAAACATGTAGGAAGATGATCTCCTTGATGAATTCCATGACTAGAATGGAAAGGTTTGAGGAGAAATCAATTTGATAATATTGAAAAGAACGTTATTGATGCAAAACTACCCATCCATCGGTTATAGGAGTCATCAAACCCAAAATAGTTTTGCACACAATGAATGAAAGGCGAACTTAGTTGATCACATGCTTTAAACATGTATAGTTGCATAATCATTCTTTGTTTGCCATAACTTTTGATATAATCTTTGTATACATTATTACATAATGCTATTGGAAAAAACTTATTTGTGTCAAAGATTCCTACAGTTTGGAAATCAGAGTAAGGAAAGTGACAATAGAAGCTTGAAGAACATTCCACATTTTCCTTTTTTCCTTTGTTGCTTCCTAGTTATAATTTCCAACAATATCCCATGACACAGGAAAAAACTATAGTGAAGTCCTCTGGGCTAGGAGCTTTTCCTTTGATCAGGTTGTGTACTAGTTTCCAAACTTCTTCTTTAGATACTGACCTACATAGAAGTTCTTTTTTATCCTTTGATACTAGTGATAGGGTTTGTGAACACTGTTAAGTTTTGAGCTATTATTAGGTTTCTTTTCAATTTACTAGATAACAATAACATAGGTAGGATCACTGAGAGAAAAAAAATCACAAGATACACAACATTTATCCTGGGAAACCCTCATGGGGGAGAAAACCCAACAAAAAATTCCTTAATATATATAGTCAATACAATGCCAAGACAATAAACCAAAACACTAGAGAATATCCAACACTGAGCAATTCACCTCTCTTCCTTCTTCTCCCAACCACAGCTACCAAAATTGTGCATGAGTGAGTGAGCTAATGAGGTGTTAGCCTCCTTTATTTATACTAGTAGGCATGCACTGGAAATGTGTCTCTTCACTGGGCATGGCCGACTTCTCTTATTAGTGGTTAAAACCACTTTAATTAGGCCTTGGGGTTGACTTATTAATTAGCATAATATAATTAGGGTTTGACCAATCCACAAAAGGGGATTTGGTCAAGTAAAAATATCGACATGATCAATCCACAAAAGGGGATTGATATGATGAATAGTAACTCAATAATAAATAAAATACTCTTTGCAGTTACAATATTTCAACACTCCCCCTTAACAAGAAGGGTATTCGACAACATCATCATGAGAGAGAGAGTGTAGCAACATCAACAACATCTGGAACACTGACTAGCATATCTATAAATCATCAGAAGTTTTTCTCATCATCAATATCATCATCCACAACAATGAGCTGGAATGGAATCATCATCATCTACATCAAGATGGATTAGTATAACACTAATACATCATCATCATCAATAACAACATGAGGCTAATACAACATAAACAACAATAACATCAAAACATGAAGGCTGGAGCATCATCAACATCAACACTAAGCTAGAAATCTTCAGCACGAAGCTGACATCTCATCAACATCAACACTAAGATGGAAATATTCAACACAAAGCTGGCATCTCAACAACATCAGCACGAGGTTGGAAATCTTTAGAAAGAGGCTGACATCTCAACAACATCAACACGAGGTTGGAAATATTTAGCACAAGGCTGGCACCAACACTACTCCCCTTTTGAGGGAGTTCCTTTCGGACTACACCAATCTTTTATCGAAAGTGCTCAAACTTTACATGAGACAGAGGCTTGGTCAACACATCTGCAACCTGTTCATTCGTGCCAACATAATGGAGCTTTATGGATCCTCTCTGCACCATATCATGAATGTAATGATATTACATTTCTATGTGTTTTGACTTGTCATGGAACACATGGTTCTCTGTCATTTTTATGCAACTTTGGTTATCACATAGAATCATGGTTTCTTCCATCTCCATATCAAATAAACCTGTTAATAACTTCCAAATCCATATGGCTTCACAATTGGCAGAACACGCAACAATGCATTCCACTTCTGCCGTGCTAAGAGCAATACTTGATTGCTTCATAATCTTCCATGAGATCATGGCTAACCCCAGACTGAAACAACATCCTGAGGTGCTCTTTCTATTAGAGACACTTCCAACCCAATCTGAATTGGTATATCCACTCAATCTAAAGTCATGATCTCCATTATAAATGAGACCAAAATCCAACACACCCTTAAGGTATCTCATCACATGTTTTGCAGCAACAAGGTGAACATGTCTGGATTCTACCAGAAACCGACTCAAGGTGTTCACAATAAAACATATATCTGGCTTGGTGTTCGTTAGATACATCAACAATCCAATGATCTGTCTGCACAACGCAAAATCAACTAGGAGCTTCAACTTCGTTTCCATGGGTGTATCCATGGATTTACACTCCAACATATCAAACCTCTTCAGTGTTTCAACTGCATACTTCCCTTGGTTAAGGAAGATCTTCTCTGGGCTCTCCCAGACCCCAAGACCTAAGAAATAGTGCATTCGGCCAATGTATTTCATCTCAAATTCTACAACGAGCTTCTTCTTACAATCAGTGATGAGATTTTCTTCTCCAGTTAGAAATAAGTCGTCCACATACAACAACAATATAACAGGTTCATCATTCATAACCTTGAAGTACATGTTAGAATCAACTTTACTCTTGGTAAAGCCCAAGCTCGTCAGGAAACTGTCAATTCTTCCATACCAAGCTCAAGGAGCTTGTTTCAATCCATACATAGCCTTCTTCAATTGCATACATGCGTTTTTATATCTTCAACCTCAAACCCTTGAGGTAGTTCTATATACACTTCCTCTTCAATGACACCATTTAAGAAAGTTTTTTCAGGTCCATCCGATGTAACTTCCATTTCATCTGAGCTGGAAGGGATATGATGGTTCTAATTGAAGTGTGTCTGGCTATAGGAGTCAACGTCTCTTCATAATCAATGCCTTACTTTTGATAAAATCCACGAGCTGCAAATCTTTCTTTATATTTCTCAATACTTCCATCAACAACATGTTTTATCTTGTATAACAATTTGGAAGATACCACATCCTTGCTCTTCGGTCTAGGAACAATTTCCCATACATTATTCTTTATAATGGATTGGTATTATTCTATCATGGCATATTCCCATTCTTTCTTCTGAATGGCTTCTTCAAAGCAAGTAGTCTCCTTCTCTAATAAATCACACATCAAAGCCATGTAACTAGAGAATGGCTTGGGTTTCTTGACTTGTCTCATGGTTCCTTCGGGGGCACCATACTTCTCTCCATCTTGGATAAGTTCCCTTTCCCAGGCTGGCTTTCTCTTGTGAGAGATCATCATCTGGGGAGGTTCTTGAGATTCTATTATGTCATGATCTTCTGGAATCTCCTCATCAGGGGAAGTTATGACTTCCCTCACTAGTTCTGCAACTCTGGGAGCTACAAGTTCTTCATATACTTCTTCAAGATTGCATCTTCTTGATTTCTTGAGTGCTGCATCTTCATCAAAGGTTACATATCTACTGATCTCAATATGATGGTAACCTGGTATATAAATTCTGAAGGCCTTTGAGACCTCACAATATCCAACAAATATTCCCTTCTTTCCTGAAGGGTCCAACTTGGTTCTCTTCTCTTTCAGAATGTGTACAAATACTGGACAACCAAATATTTTGAGATGGCTTACTTTTGACTTCTTTCCGGAGAACATCTCTTCAAGGGTTTTGAACCCAAGAGAACTATGGGATAATCTGTTCTGTACATATACTGCTGTTCTTGCTGCTTCTTCCCATAAATGCATTGGAATATCTTGACAGTGGATCATAGTCTTTGTTGATTTTTCATAAGCATTAGGTTAAGCATGAAGTTCATTCCATTTTATCAATTAACCATAACCATAAATGCTACAACAACCAATATCACAAGAAGAAACACCATGCATAAGAACAAAAGAAGTATCCTGGGAAACCCTTCTCAACAAGGGTAGAAAACCCAGCCAAATCCTTTGCTATATTCTTCAAGAGAAATACTTTCACCACCAAGAAAGACCTAGCACACAAGAGGGTGCTTCAACCCTAGAATACTAGCACCCAAGAGAGGTGCGCACTTCTCCCAAGTAAATGTACTTGCTGAAATTTCCAAACTCACTTGAATGATATGATTCCAAAATGGGGAATTTCCCTTTACTTATATTAGACTTGTCTTATCAACTAAAGTGTCTATTGGTTCAATAGGGCCGACCTCTCTAAGTCATATTAATTCATTATTATTATTATTATTATAATTAATATTGACTAGATTAATTATATTTTACATTTATTATTAGTCACATTAAGGTGGGGCCAACCTGTACCCTTTACATAACAATTAGGGTTACAGGGAGGTCTGACTCTTGGACAATATATAGAAAAGGATCTGATACACCTAGTAGTGCTCATCCACTAGGGGTACATCCATAGGGATGTCATAGCTCTGGTTCATTGCATTACACAGAAGAACCAGATCCTCACACGTTCACTTGTGCTCGTCCACAGGCACGTCCACTCTATAGATCTTCTTTCCCATTGCCTCATACAAGAGAACCATCTGGAGTCTTCTTGTGAACTCTGCTTGCTCATAGGAGGCTAATACATCATCTTCATTTTTGTTCACATGATGATGCACCCAACAATTTGGGATTTCACACGTTCACCTTGTGCTCAACCACATGCATGTCCAACTCAACAGATCGCCTTTCCCACTGGATAATCATCTGAAGTTCTTCTCAAATCTCTGAATGGAGGAGGTCATCTCTACGTTGCTAGCTTTGTCTCAGGCAGGAACCACTTACCATTCTTAGGGGCTTTCTCTCAGGTTTGTAAGATGAGGGAAAGACTTACATAACTGCAATGATCCACACCGCACAGGTTTGTAAGCTGGAGAATGTCTCACATAGCTACAATCATCAACACTCCCTCTCATCTAGGGAGACATTTTCCACCAGGCCAAGTCTCTCATGGAAATACTTGAACTTTGTCTTAGCAAGTGGTTTGGTGAAGATATCTGCAATTTGTTCATTAGTAGAAAGATACTGCACGTGTACTGTCTTTCTCTGCACCATGTATCTGATATAGTGATACTTGATTTCAATGTGTTTTGATTTGTCATCAAACACTGGGTTCTCGGAGAGATTTACACAGCTCTGGTTGTCACAATGAATAGTAGTCGGATCCATCTCATGATCGAACAAGTCTGTCAAGAGTTTTCGAAGCCATACTACTTCACGAACTGCCACACTTAGTGCAATGTACTCTGCCTCTACTGTGCTTAAAGCTACAGAGCTTTGTTTTCTGCTACACCAGGAAACCATGGCTGATCCAAAGGTGAAGCAACAACCTAAGGTGATTTTTCTGTCTACTGCACTTCCTGGCCAGTCTACATTGACATATCCTTCCAAGCTTAGGTCCACATTAGCTGCATATCTCAGGCCATAACCAATTGTACCTTGTAAGTATCTCAATACGTGTTTTGCATCTATCCAGTGTGCATGTTTTGGTTGACTCATAGATTGGCTAAGCACATTCACTACATACAAATGTATGCTCTGGTGTTAACCAGATACATCAAAGATCCAATGAGCTGTCAATATAAATGTGGATCTATTTCTCCTGAATTAGTGTCACTCATCTTCTTTAGATCCATTACCATTGGAGTAGGCATGGATTTTCAATCTGTCATTTTGAACCTTTTCAGTATCTCCATAGTATATTTTCCTCGACTTAGGAAAATCTCATCTGATCTCTACCATACTTCTAGTCCCAAGAAATAATGCATTAGGCTCAAATCCTTCATTTCCAATTTTGCAGTTAATGCTTGTTTTCATTCGACAATGAGTCTCTCTGAACCGGTGATGAAAAGATCATCCACATATAAGACAAAAATCAGACACTCATTGCCATCAATGTGATAATATAATTTTGGGTCGGATGCAATTTTTTTGAAGCCCAAACTCATCATAAATCCATCCATTTTCTCGTACCAAGCACGTGGTTCTTGTTTTAGACCATATAGGGTTTTCTTTAACCTACATACATGATATTTTTCGTTGTGTATAATGAAATCTTCTGGCTGCTCAATATAAACTTCTTCCTCAATTTCACCATTGAGAAAAGCTGTCTTTACATCCATTTGATGTAGCTTCCAACCCATGGAAGCATCTAGTGCAATGTTAGATCGGATGGAGGTATATCTAGCTACTGGTGCAAAAGTCTCGTCATAGTCGACTCCCTCTATTTGTGAAAATCCTTTAGCCACAAATCTTGCTTTGTATTTTTAAATGCTTCCATCAACAACATGTTTGATTTTTTAAATCCATTTAGAAGTCACTACGGACTTTCCCTTTGGTCTTGGAACAACATCCCATACATCATTTTTTAGTATAGATTGATATTCTTTAGTCATGCCATCTTGCCATACTTGTTCACCTGAAGCTTCTCCATGACAAGTTGGCTCTAAATAAATAGTGTGGGTCATGGATGAAAGGTAGCTTGAGAATCTATTAGGTCTTTTGCTTTCTCTGGTTTCTCCTTGTGGGGCTTTATGCCCTTCTGCTTCTTCTAAATTTTGTCGAGCCCAAGTAGGTATTTTATGTACTACTGTGATGTCTATGGGTATGTTGCTTGGGGCAACTGAGTATGCTGGAGAAATTGGGTCAACTGGAGTTTTTGGATCATCTGGAATAATATCTGTCTCCCTCTGAACTGCTAGAGGAGGAGGAGGTACTGTTTCACTATCAATTTCCATCTGAGCTTCTCTAGATTTCTGGAAGGCAACTTCTTCTTCAAATGTAACATCTCTGCTTACTTCAATTTGTCTTTGACTTGGGATGTAGATTCAATATGCTTTTGAGGATTCACTGTATCCTACAAATGTACCCTTTCTTCCTGAAGGTTATAGTTTGGATCTCTTTTCTTTGGGTACATGAAGGTACATCGGACATCCAAATATTCTGAAGTGTCCGATCTCAGGCTTCACTTTGGTGAATGATTCTTCTGGAGTAATGTTCTTCAGGATCTGATGAGGACTATGGTTTTGAACATATACTGTTGTCATACATGCTTATGCCCATAGAGTCATAGGTAGACTCTGATCATGTATCATTTCTTTAGTTGCCTCAATGATAGTTCTGTTTTTCCTTTCAACAACCCCATTTTGTTGAGGGTTGTAAGGAACTGTGAACTTCCTCTTGATTCCTGCTTCAATACAAAAAATGTTAAATTATTTTGAGGTGTATTCTCCTCCATTGTCTGATCTTAATGCTTTGATTTTTCTTTCGGTCAGGTTTTCCACCCGAGCTTTGAATTCTTGAAATTTGGCAAGGAATCCATCCTTGTTCTTTAGAAAGTAAATCCAAGTTTTCGTAGAGTGATCATCTATGAAAAGTACATAGTATACGTACCCATTTAAGGATGCAACAGTCATTGGCCCACATACATCTGAATGTATCAAGTCCAAGATTTCCTTGGATCTGTTGTCACTGCTACGAAAGGATCCTTTAACATTTTTTCCAAGGGCATAGCCTTTGCAAACACCTTTATGTTGGATCTGGATATCTGGTAGAACTGTTACCATTTTCCCTAGAGCTGGAAGATCTCTATAATGAATGTGAGCACGTCTTCTATGCCATAACTCACTCAAGCTGATAGTGTCATGTAATAAGGCTTGAACTGGTTTGATGGTCAACTTGTACAAGCTGTTTTCTCTAACACCAATTACTTTGGAAGAGCTTATATGAGAGTCTTTGTGCCATGCAAGAAATCTTACTTCTAAGAAAGTAATTTTGTAACCTTTGTCTTCCAAGGCTGAAATAGAGACAAGGTTTCTCTTCATTATGGGTACATATAGAACTTCCTCCAGTTTAAGCTGCATATATGAATCTAGTTGGAAGGTAGAATTTCCAACTCTTCTCACATTATATCTGGCATCATCTCCAAGAACAACATGTAGATGTGTCTCTTTCTCAACGAAGTGTGTTAGATGATTTCTAATACCGGTCATGTGCTTGGAGGCACCACTGCCAATTAGCCAAGTATTATCATTGATAGGAACCATACCTGAGAGTGCTGAGATGTTGATGTATTTATTCCTTTGGAGTCTTGTACTGAGCTTTCTTCCCATCATGATTTTTCTCATCTTCAGAAACTCTTGTCAACTAGGCTAGAAAACCTAACAGCTAGGCTAGGTTAGGCTAACACTTTTAGGTTTTTTTGGGCTTATCACTGCCAAAAATAAGCCTTGATAAATATGATATCCCTGGTAATATGAGGAGCTTCTTCAATAAGTTTTTAGAAATATACTTCAGGATTTTCTGCAGAATTTTGGCGAAACCCTAGAAACCCTTAGGGCCAAAAATTTGAAATGCCTAGAATTTTGATCTGAGACTTTCCAGAGGTACATTGAAGGACCGTACCCTTCTATGTTTTTTTCAAACCAAGTGTCCAAGTTTTGAGTGATGAAATCTCTCAGAAGAGGAGGTTGTACGGATTTTCGGGAAACCCTAGGAGGGCCATATGGTTTCTGCAAATGAGTGAGAGAAGGGGTTGGAAAATGCTTGTGCAATGGGATCTTCAAGACCTATGCTCTGATACCATGTTGATTTTACATAAGCATTAGGTTAAGCATGAAGTTCATTCCATTTTATCAATTAACCATAACCATAAATGCTACAACAACCAAGATCACAAGAAGAAACACCATGCACAATAACACAAGAAGTATCCTGGGAAACCCTTCTCAACAAGGGAAGAAAACCCAGCCAAATCCTTTGCTATATTCTTCAAGAGAAATACCTTCACCACCAATAAAGACCTACCACAAAAGAGGCTTCTTAAACCCTGGAAGATTGGCGCCCAAGAGAGGTGCACACTTCTCCCAAGTAAATGTACTTGCTAAAATTTCCAAACTCACTTGAATGATATGATTCCACAATGGGGAATTTCCCTTTACTTATATTAGACTTGTCCTATCAACTGAAGTGTCTATTGGCTCAATAGGGCTGACCTCTCTAAGTCATATTAATTCATTATTATTATTATTATTATAATTAATATTGACCAGATTAATTATATTTTACATTTATTATTAATCACATTAAGGTGGGGTTGACCTGTACCCTTTACATAAGAATTAGGGTTACAGGTAGGTCTGAATCTTGAACAATATATAGCAAAGGATATAATACAACCACTAGTGCTCATTCACTAGGGGCACATCCATAGGGATTTCATATCTCTAGTTCACTACATTACACAAAAGAACCAGATCCTCACACGTTCACTTGTGCTCGTCCACATGCACGCCCACTCTATAGATATTCTTTCTCACTGCCTCATACATGAGAACCATCTGGAGTCTTCTCTTCAACACTTGCTTAGAGGAGGCTAATACATCATCTTCATTTCTGTTCACATGATGATGCACCCAACACTTTGGGACTTCACACGTTCACCTTGTGCTTATCCACATGCACGTCCAACTCAATAGATCGCCTTTCCCATTGGATAATCATCTGGAGTTCTTTTCAACTCTCTGAATGGAGGATGTCATCTCTATGTTCCTAGATCTTTCTTAGGCAGGAACCACGTACCCTTCTTAGGGGCTTTCTCTTAGGTTTGTAAGCTGAGGGAAAGACTTACATAGCTGCAATGATCCACACCTCACAGGTTTGTAGTCTGGAGAATGTCTCACATAATTGCAATCATCAACAATCTTCACTTCTTCCATTATAGTTCCGTTCTTTCTTTCTGCTACACCATTTTGTTGAGGATTGTAGGGAGTGGTGAGCTCCCTCTTGATCTCGACATCTTTATAGAAGTTTAAAAAATCTTTTGAGGTGTATTTTCCTCCATCATCTGACTTCAATATCTTGATAGTTCTTTCAAAGAGATTCTCTATCAAGGCTTTAAATTCCTTGAATTTACCAAACACTTCATCTTTTGATTTCAAAAAGTAAACCCAGGTTTTGCGAGAATAGTCATCAATAAAAGATACATAATATACATACCCACTAATGGAGGTTGATGGAATTGGGCCACATACATCTGAGAGGATGAGCTCTAAGACTCCTTCCGCTTCACTGTCGCTCTTCGGGAAAGGGTTCTTGATGTTCTTTCCTTGTGCACATCCATTGCACACACTTCATGGTCAACCTTGAATTCTGGTAGACATGTGACTGCCTTGCTTACATATGGTAATGCCTTGTAGTTGATTTGGTCTAGTCTTGTATGATAAAGTTCACATGGATTCTCAATGGAATGAGTCAAGGCTGCTTCTGAGTGACCTTTAGCTTATACAAGCAACCTTCTTCTATTCCAATAACAATTGTATCTTCTATGGTTTTTCTTTTAGGCCACATAA
>SNQJ01S0224118.1:0-11108 GCA_010110895.2 Picea sitchensis | reverse complement strand
ATGACTATTGTCATAGATTTACAATCGACTCATCCAAGCAAGCTATTTAGAATATTGAACTGAAATCTTATTGTTCGACTTAGTAAGTTGATAGCGCAATCAAGAAATCTTATGTGATAAATCACCATACTAGCATGGAAGCATGAGTATGCAAAAGGATAAAAGATGTTGGCAAGCTAGGTGGAAGGCTATCAATAAAATGTATCCATCACAAGGACTAGCATGTTAGTACAAGTTAGGTCATGTGAAAACAATATTATAGAGTTCGACGACTCTTGACATTCATCTATGACTTTTCATTATCTCTAAATTAATATTTACAACTATTTTACAATTATATGGTAATACCAAGGATTAAGTTTCTAACATAGTTGAAGGGCTTGCAAGGAGATACAAGGTTAATCTCACATGCTATGTATGTATGAATGCATTTGTAATCTACTCAAACAAAATGAATAAACCTTATCATATGGTCTTAGTTACATGGAATTAAAAAAATTGATATTGGTATATGTTGTGTGCCTAAATATAATACTTTTCTTAATCTAAATAAAATCATATTAAATGAGTTAGGATTAATGATGAAATTTTTCCAATTTTTGAGGTATTTTACTATAATATTGTACAAGACCACTTATGTTAAATATAAGGTCTTCCCTATTTAATAGGGGGTTTTCCTCTGTATTTTCATTTACCATTTGAAATATCTTAGAGTTATTTCATTGTAAAACATTCACTTTTGTACAAGAGTATATGTGGAATGGGGTTTTGCTTTGTATTTTCATTTACCATTTGAACTATCTTAAAGTTATTTCATTGTAAAACATTCACTTTTGTACAAGAGTATATGTGCATTCCATCTTGTGTGGTTAGGTGTTTACATCCTTTCTATTTATATGTATATTATGCATGATTCTTCACTTAATCATTTTAAGTAAAGGCAAGTTACAAGTGATATATAAGCAATTAATAATCCTCAAGGCATTGCTATAACATCCCATTTGAAAGGAAGTTGAAATACTTTTATAGAAAGTAATCACAATAATGATACCAAGAGAGTTACAACTTGCTAATGTCTTTTTGGAATTGTTGTGTTTTTGTTGTTAGAGTTATGACTTGTAGTGCATATATCTCTTTTTATAATCTCCTTTTTCGATGCAATAAAAGGGGTTTGGAAGAAGTGAAATTTCATTGCTATTTTCACTATTTGGAATTGTGGTTACAAAGATGAAGAATTGAAGTTGAGGTCCTAAAATGCCTTGGTTTGTTAATATATTTAATAGCTTATAATAAAATAATCATAATTTTAAATTCAAATTCCCATTGGGGTGAGACTTCATTATTAGAAATAATAGGTGTGCTCGTTTAACCATAGACAATATAACAATATTGTCACCCAACCATAGGTGGAAGCCACCCCCGAGCACCTTAACCTTGACATAGAATAATTCTGGAAGAAGACCCTAGGCTTAATAGCCAATCAAGGTAGCGTATCACTCTCCAGAGTTAGCATACCAAGAGAAAGTCCAAACCATAACCAAGAGAGAGTCCAAGACTGAAACCAAAAATAGAAGTTGCAGTAGCTACAATTGCAGCTACTCCCCAGACTTGCGCACAACCAAATTTCTGCAGTTGCGAGCTGTGTGTGTGCAAATGATTTCTAGCATCCTGTATTTATACTGCTCTTCCTTAGCTGTTTGGGCTGACTTCTCCTTTTGGAGGCTAAAAACTCAATATTAAATAATTCCTTTAGCCGACTTGTTTTCTAGGATTATGTCCAATGCTTTAGGGTTTCTTTTTGCTTCCCGAAATATTCTATTCTTGTCAGGGTTACATGTGGAGGTTAATACCTCCCGCAACTACCATAATATCAACACTCCCTCCTAGCTAGCGAGGTATTTAAAGGTAACGGTCTTGAGCACAAACATACCATTCAACTGGTATCATCATCATAACCACACAAGCTATCTCATGATTAAATCATGAGCTCCATCATCACTATCAGTATCATTTGATAGCATCAACTGTATCATCTATTGACCACTACTCAGACTGTCTGCCAAGAAGAATGACTGTCTTAGACCATTCCCTCACACTGGCCACAAGGAGAATAACTGTCTATGGTACATCAACAATCTATCGAACCATTTTCATTACGAAAATGACTGTCCAATCTGGACTATTTTCCGAACTGGAAAATGCCTGTCCGTTAGAAATCTCAAACCACTTTTCGAACTGGAAAGGAATTGCTCATCCTGGACCATTTTTTTTTTTTGAACAGAAAAATGATTGTCCATAAATCAATAGCACATCAGTGCTTCCTCTCAACCTGGAAGTAATCTCTTCCTTTTTCAATAAGGAAGTCGTTTCCACGAGCCCTAACTTGTTTCTTAAGTACACAAACTTTTTCATCTTGGACAAAGGCTTTACCAGAATGTCTGCTATCTGCTCATTTGTGGAGATATATTGGAGAACCACTTCTCTTTTCTGGACTTCATTGCGGAGAATGTAATGCTTGATCTCAATGTACTTCGGTCTGTCATGGAACACTAGTTTTCTTTGAAGGCTTCATATAGCTTTGATCATTACAATAAATCATGGTCGAATTCAATACTTCTGTTTCCATCTAGTTCATGACATCATGACAAGGCTCAAACTAAAACATATCCAAGTAGCACTTTTTCTATCACCGTGAGAGTTTGCCATGGATTAGCAATCCATCATCCCAGACTTCTGAGTAACTATTTTGATACACTATCTCTATTATGGAAAGTTTTCACCACGCTTCTGCTGTATATGAGATACTCTGCATCAAGTTGTTTGAATCCATACAAGGTCTTCTTATATCTGCATACATGGGTCTCTTTCTGGTATAAGCTTCTTTCTCACTTGCTTTATTGGGAAGAATAGTCTTTTACATGTAAATTCCAATCCATGGATACTACAAGAGGTATATTTGGAACAAGCTTTTGTCATAGTCTTCTCCCTCCTTCTGGAAGAACCTTTGAATCTTGCAATGCTTCCATTCATATGTCTTTTTCACATTGTTCTTTATCATAACTTCCATTTCTTCTGCTCATTTGCTTCTTAGTGAGTTCAAACCAAGCTGGTAGTCTTTGTGATTTTCGATATAATAATTGGTTGTTTTGGCTTTTTCTTTCTCTCTTGGAATCTTCATGTTCTTCCTCATGTTTCTCTTTAGCTCTCGGGTCCACAGAGTCTTCTATATATTCCATGCCCTGAAGATTCCAACTTCTTCCTTTCATCATAGGATCATGGATGTAGATGGACAACCAAGGATACTTTAAGGTTTCTTTTTGAAGAAGATTTCTTCTGAAGTCAAACTGAACACGTGCTGCTTTTCATGGATGCTACTTTCAATGGGAACATGGATAGATACTTCATAATCTTCAATGGATCATATTATTTAGGATTAGCTCCCTCCTAATCCTGGCTTCATGCATGAATGCATGCTCTTCTTTTAGAATTCTGTAATCATTTCCCTCCATCTAAGATAGTCTACGATTTCGTCTACATTCTTATTGCCTTCTGCAAGGTGTCACAAGTCTTTTTCTAATTTCCTCTGTTTTGACTTCTTCTATGTCTCTTCAGGTTTGATTCTGATTTCAGCTTATTTGACAGTTGTTACTTATATAATAACTTCCACAGGAATTGTTACCAAAGATTGTCAACATACTTCATCTTTTCATGTGTATTGCTTGACTTGTAGTCATTGTAATAGCAATCCTTATCCTTTTATTCTTCCATAGGTATTGTTTCCCTTGAACATATTTTCTTCTAAGAAATAGATATACATGATATGTACATGAACTATGTAAACATGATATATACAAGGGCTTTGAAGAATATTGTTACCTCGACTTGGAAGAATAAGTTTGTTTTATCCTGCTTGACTTTCTTTGAGGGTTCCCTTTCTTCGACAACTGTTGCTTCGTCCGTTTCCTTCCTTTTCTTTAACTCCAGACAATGGTTCCTGTAGTGACCATATTTTCGATAGTTGAAGCATTGTATCTTTGACATATCCTTTTCTTGATTTGGTTTCTTCCTTGAGCCAAACTTCTTCTTATTCCTGAAATTCTTGAACTTCACTGTGAAAGCTTGATCATTGTATTTCTTTTGGGATTTCTCTTACGTTAATCCTTGATTCTTCTTGTGCACGCCAAGTCCAAAGTTCTTCAAATGTGGGATACTCCTTTCTCGTGTCCATGCTTGCGGCAAATGCATCCCATGTCTTGAGAAGACCATTGAGTACTATATTTACTAGTGCCTTCTCTGAAATGATTTATTCAATAGCTTGTATTTGATCTCTTAACTGAGAGATTCTCACAAGGTATGATGTTATGCTTTCATCATTGTTCATTTTCATGTCACAAAGCTCATTCTTCAAACTCAATACTTGTCCAATGTTTTTGACTGAGAAGAGGTTAGTTAGGGCATCATACATCTTCTTAGATGAGTCAAGATGAGATATGTATGGTATCAAGTGGTCTTTTACAGAGTCCACTATGATATTCATGGCATTGATGTCATTGTCTTTGAACTTCTCCATAACTGCAACGTTCTGAGGTTCCTTCCCTTTTTCTTCTTCAAACTATGGTTCCACAATCTTTCCTTTCATGATATCCAACACTTTATTCTTGGCAATGATGAGATCAATTCTTGTATTCCATGCTCTGAAGTTAGAAGCCCCTTCTAACTTGTTTTTTGACTTCATAGAGTAGGTCATGATTGCTTTGACTTTGTCAACCTTTGACTCTGACCAAAAACTCAAACTTGATGTCTTATCTTGCTGAGAGTACCAGGAGGTGCGCTAGGTTAGGGCGCACTAGGCTATCCAGAAATTAGGTCAATCTCTTCACTTAAGGTGCCTCAACAAGAGGGTTAGGGTTTTGTTGCTGCAACAAAAACTTTCACTGCAACTGCATCTGTAACTGAGAAAATCCTCCCAATCTATCTTCCAGTGGTTAGACTGTCCGAAGATAGTGTGGGCCCATAACATGTTAGAAATAATATGTGTGCTTGTTTAATCTAGACAATATAACAATATTGTCACCCAATCATAGGCCGAAGCCACCTCCGAGCACCTTAACCTTGACAGAGAATAATTTTGGAAGCAAACCCTAGGACTAATAGCCAATCAAGATAGCATATCACTCTCTGGAGTTAGCATACGAAGCAGAAAGTCCAAACCATAACCAAGAGAGAGTCCAAGACTGGAACCAAAAATAGAAGTTGTAGTGGCTGCAACTGCAACTACTCTCCAGACTCGCACAACCAAATTTCTGCAGTTGCAAACTGTGTGTGTGCAAATGAATTTTGGCATCCTGTATTTATACTGCTCTTCCTTAGCTGTCTGGGTCGACTTCTCATTCCGGAGGCTAAAAACTCGATATTAAATATTTCCTTTAGTAGACTTGTCTTCTAGGGTTATGTCCAATGCTTTAGGGTTTCTTCTTGCTTCCCAGAATATTCTATTCTTGTGATGAGTGAAATTGCTGTGGGTGGGATTTTCGGTTTTGATCGGAAAAACCACAGTGTAGTCAATAGATTGTCGACGTTTCGGATCCAGATCATGATCCATCTCCAGGACAAAGACCTTGGGTTTTAAGAGAAAGAGAAGAGTTGGTATAAATACTGGAAGTGGGGAAGTTTCTTAGTGTCGGCTAAGTGGAATTATTTAACAAATTTGATTATTTTGTAAGATATTACTAGGGTTTATTAAACTTTGTTTATTTAAAGGTTATGATAGTTTATTAATAATTTAGGGTTTCTTATTTAATTATTTAATGTTCTAGGGTTTAGTTTATAAGTAATTTAAATTTTAGGGTTTCTTTTGTTATAAGGTAAATAATGGGTTCTAATTAGTTTTAAAGTTGTGTGCTAGAGTCTTTAATAGGAATAATAGGTTCTAGGGTTAGGTTGTCGGTAACAAGTAATTTAAAAGTTAGGGTTTCTTATTTATGATTAATTATTTAATGTTCTAGGGTTTAGTATATGGTAAATTAAATTATTAATTTTAGGGTTAGGTTAATATAATAAGAGGTTGAGGTGTGCTAGTTTTGGGTTTTAAATTAGGGTTTCTTTTTTGTTATAAGGTAAATATTAGGGTTTTCTTTTTATTTTATATTCTAAGTGTTTTATTACTACAAGGTTAATTGGTATTAATCAATTAGGTTTTTAGGTTTTTTAAGGGTTCTTAGGCTGTCAAGGATTAAATGGTTTTCTTATGAATAATTTGTTATAAAAGAAGAAAAGAAGAGAAAAAATTACCAAAGTTTATTGTTGTTTTTTGTGGAAGAGGGGGAGCCAGTTTTCGCTTACAGGTTTTAAGCAGTTCCTAGTCCATTGTCTCACAGTGGAGTTGCTAGGGTGTTTACGGGTTTCAATGGCTTCTCTAATACGGCGTTTGAAGAGGTGATTCTCTTTGGTGAGGATTTTGGTGTCTTCTAGGCGGTTATGGTGTGGTTTGATGGGTGTTAGAGCTAGGCGGGAGGATGCCCGGATAAGTTAGTTCTTGATGTCCGACTCCATGTTCTTTATCCCTAATTTGGAAGGGGCGACGGTTTCCTGTGTAGCATTACCATGCACACTCCTATTTTGTAGGTCCTTTGCCATTGAGGGTTAAGTTTGTCTTTACTTGGTCTCATGCTTTCATTTGATGGTTACAAAGGGGGTTTGAAGGAGGGTTTTAATCTCTTGCGAGCATGAGATCCGTTAGAGATCTCCCTGTAAAGAATCTGCATCTAAGTATATAGGTAATACATCTGATGAGGCTGGTGTCTTCAATATAAAGAACATGGAGTTGAACATCAGAGCCATCCTCTACCCCAGGCACCATGTGCGCCTAGCTACTCAAATCTCAAACCATCATGAGCACCCCAGCTGCTGGACTGAGAACTAAGTGTCTAAGCTGGTAATTTTATAACTCTTTACTCGGTATTCATAAGAAAAACCATTTAATCATTCTAAAAGAAACCAAACCCAAAACATGCTATTTAACCAAATTAATTTAATTTACTATAAATTAATGGTAATCATGAAACAAGACTAATTATATGTCCTATTAAGGCACAGCACTGGCTTTAAAACAGGCCTGAAAAGAACAAACTAAATTATTAAATAAACCCTAGAACATTAAATAATTAAATAAGAAACCATAATTGTCTTAATGCTAAATAAACAATTTAATAAACTCTAAATATCTTAAAATAATCAGAGGCAAACTGTCCATGCTTGACTAGCTTTCGATGTTATACCAACTCTTCTCTTCCTCATATTGTCTTGAGATGGATCGATCGGATCAGCTGTCCCTATTCTTATTAGGGTTACGTGTGGGAGTTTAATACTTGCTGACTCCATAATATCAACATTCATGACCTTAGATAGAAGTCCATATCTATTTACTTAATGAAAATATCTCATCAAATGTGTAAAAAATGAAGATCCATTGAATGTAGTTTAGCTTACTAGTATAACAAAACCTAATAATTTTGCAGTGTAGAATATGGATGAAAATTACTTCCAAGGCTTGTCTAAAATTTTAAGTACATATGTTGCAAATAAAGTAGGTTTCTTACAAAGCACAAAATGGTTTAACAATAACCATGCGGATGCAAATAAGGTGGGATACAAAATATATATGGTGTTTAATAATAATTATTTCAATAATTTCTATCTCCAAATTCAGTGTTTTGACACATCTTTATCTCATGCATTTTCAATTATCAGTGATAATAATTTCAACTAGAAAATATTACACGTGTTCCATTTTCTGCATTATTTATAGCAATTTTCATAATGGAAGAAACACAATATCATTTTTTTTGGTAAATAAATGCACATTAAATATGACCCGAAGAAGAGAAATTACAATAGGAGCATAATTACTTTTTTCTCTCTAATTGAGTGTGTGAATCCCATACAATAAGGGAATTCAATACATCATAAATCCCATATCTGTCACATATAATCTATTAATTTGTTTATATGATTGCATATTTAATATACAGATTGGATCTGCCATGATTAGGAATGACACATGGGATGAAATTTTGAAAATATATTAACAATAGGAGCATAAGTATGGTATTCAAAGAATTTCCATAAAAAATAACATAAATAAGGTTGTGAGATAGCTATGTGGTTCTTCTTTCTGAGTTTTTTGGTGTGATTTGCATGGATACCATTTTCATTTGTGAATAGGTCCAAAATCATTTCCCTGGCTTGTTGACTTAATATAATGTCTATCAAACCAAAAAAGAAGATTGGATGTCGAAAGACCCCATTAACTATCACAAAGTTGAGGCTATAGGTTTATATTAAGCTCTCTTAATCCTTGATGATTAAATGATTTATAGGTTCCCAAGATGGGAAAGATAAATTGTCTCTTAATCCTTGATGATTAAATGATTTATAGGTTCCCAAGATGGGAAAGACAAATTGAATTGATCACTATGTCACACTTTTGATGTACCTGGTCTAAGTGCCATGATTTATTTAAGACATCAACCACCTTTTTCTTATTGAATGTGGATGATCTTAATGTATAGGAAGGTTGTGATAAATATTTCTCATATGTTTGAGGGTGGGAACCCACCACCAATTTGATCTTTGTTTCTAAAGGTCTCAAGTGTTGAATGTTTCTTAATCCATTAATTGTATTTGGAAATGACTTTCCATTATCAAGTTAGTGATTTTCGTGTGTTAGGCAATAATATTGTCTCGAAGCAAGTCTTAGATTTCTACATAATAGTTTGTTGATTAGACTAGATTCTAGGAGTAGAGAGCTAAAGGAGTTTCCCAATCATTCCTTAGTATCCCCTTGATTCCAGATTGACAAAATATTCAACATTCATTTTACCAAAATTCAACATAAAAAAGGGAGATGTAGGTGGGAGCCAAATTGGATTAGTGTATATCATTAGCATTGGGGTTTAGCGACTAGAGAAGAGGATGGATTTGAATGCCCCCAAAATCTAATTTGGATGTCTTCTAATCCTTCGTGGACCAATTCTTTAATAATATAACTTGTTTTGATTTCTGATTTTCAATTGAATATTTTTTGTTTCATCCACTCAAATATTCGACAATTTTGTTCTAGCCTAATGTTTTAGGATACAATTTTGATAATGCCATTCCATAGTTTGGTTTCCAATTTGGATTCAAAATCTCTATTAGAGCAATAATTGAGAAAGGTGGTGATATTAGGATACATAGGGAGATTCATCTCTCTATCCTATGTGAATCATATCCCATAATGATTTGACATAAGGACAAAGAAGAAGAGATTGTCTATTGATTCTAAATTAAGGAGGCATAGAGAACATTCAAGTGAAACTGAAAGCCTCTTTCCTCATATTTCCCAGGTTATGATTATTTTTCATAGTACGCTTTTTTCCCATGCCAATTGCCACAAGAAAGTAGAGATCTTTGACCAATAATTAAATTTCCAAATCTTAGACTAAAACTTGTCTCTTTTGCCAGAAATATTATGTTTCATTATTTGTGAGTAGGTCGAGTTTACCATGAAAATACTTGAGCCATGACCTTCCCATCTCAACCTATCTAGACAGTCTAAAACTTGGTAACTAATTTCTTAAGAATTCCCACTTGCCAACAAGTTGGATCATTCCAATGGCCAAAAACCAAGGGGTTGAGTGGTGACAACCTTTTCTTTTTCTCACCCTAGAACTTACGTAGTTGCTTTCCTACTAGAAATCTTGATAACCTATGACTCACTTGAGAAACTATGCTAGTTTTAGGAGATGGGAATTAGTTCCATGGATCTTCCTAGAAAAGGTAGATTTGTCGTTGCCTACTTCCAAAAATCAATTCATTTATCTATCTCATATCACATTTCACATTGTTCCAAACATGAGGAACTTTATTAGTGTTGAAAGTTGTAGGCATATTTTTCCAAGGGGTGGTTCTATCATATTTACCTTCCATATTTGAACCCACAAATTCGACTTTTACTAGGACCGTCTTCATAATAGTTTATTAGCTCATTTAAGATCCGAGTGTTTCATTCTTTCACATCCAACTGACCTTGAGTTTTATGGGAGGAATTATTTTCCAAGCTATTAATGACCATTTAGCTTCTATCTGTTCCCACCCCCTCGAGAGAGTTTTTTTTGATACTTACCATTTCTTTTATGATTCATTTGAGGTGTTGCTAACAAAGAGAAAGATTGGGCTTACTTGAAGTGTTTTATTAGAGGTTATCTTCCTTGCTTGGAATTAGAGGTGTTGTAAAGTCCATCCTTGGAGCCTCTTAGGAGATTGGAAACAACTCACTTTAGCTAAATTTGTTCATAGTCTTTCTAGAGAAGAGAAATCCAAATGCTAACTCAGGAATTAAAAATTTAGCATTTTACTAATGTGAATGTGAAATTATAGTGTTAATGAGAGTTTTTTCGGACTTTGATTTATTTATCTGACCCCTTGAGCTTGAGAGAAATATATTCAAACATTTATAAAAGGTTTTGAACTTTGCTTTTGTATCTTCTCTTGAAAACATTGTGTAATTTAAATCCTTAACCACTTTGATACCTTTGATCTCTTAACATTCTCTATAAGCTATAATGAGTCTACACATGCCTTATACCATTATTATAAACATGTAGGAAGATGATCTCCTTGATGAATTCCATGACTAGAATGGAAAGGTTTGAGGAGAAATCAATTTGATAATATTGAAAAGAACGTTATTGATGCAAAACTACCCATCCATCGGTTATAGGAGTCATCAAACCCAAAATAGTTTTGCACACAATGAATGAAAGGCGAACTTAGTTGATCACATGCTTTAAACATGTATAGTTGCATAATCATTCTTTGTTTGCCATAACTTTTGATATAATCTTTGTATACATTATTACATAATGCTATTGGAAAAAAACTTATTTGTGTCAAAGATTCCTACAGTTTGGAAATCAGAGTAAGGAAAGTGACAATAGAAGCTTGAAGAACATTCCACATTTTCCTTTTTTCCTTTGTTGCTTCCTAGTTATAATTTCCAACAATATCCCATGACACAGGAAAAAACTATAGTGAAGTCCTCTGGGCTAGGAGCTTTTCCTTTGATC
>SNQJ01S0224115.1:0-14809 GCA_010110895.2 Picea sitchensis | reverse complement strand
CAAAAAGATTGTGTTGTTCAAAGTCATCCAACTGCTGATGGATTTCTCTCAAACTTCGAGTTCTCTGATTTTGAGGTTCAGAGAATGAGTCTCTGCTGGAAGTTGAGTTATCTTGAGAGTTTTCAGGTTGTCTTTGTACTTGCAATCTTGGAAGAGCAGGTTGAGGTATTGACTGTTCTGAATTTTCTGCGTTTTCAGAACTTGGTAGCAATGGATTTTGGCTGTCCATCTGCTGATTTTCTGATTCATTCCAGGATTTATTTTCCAGAAATTTTACATCTCTGCTGAGAATTAGTTTCTTGGAGATTGGATTGTAAAGCCTGTAAGCTTTAGATGTTTCACTATATCTAGTGAAGATACATTTCTCACTTCTATCATCCAATTTCTTCCTTAATTTGGAATGTATGTGAGCGTATGCTATGCATCAAAATGTCCTTAGATGCACAACATTGAGCTTTGTCCCACTCCATGCTTCTTGGGAGACTTTTAGCTTCAGTTTGGTGGTTGGAGATCTATTCAAGAGATAAGCTGAGCATGCTAATGCTTCAGCCCAAAAATTATTTGACAAACATTTCTCTTTGAGAAGTGTTCTTTCCATATTCATTATTGTCTGATTTTTCCTTTCAGACACTCCATTCTGTTGTGGAGTATCCCTGGTTGTTGTTTGCATGATAATGCCTTGTGATTTGCAGAAATTTGCAAATTCATTGGAGTTGTATTCTCCTCCTCCATCAGTCCTGAGTGCTTTTATATATTTGCCACTCTGTTTTTCAGCTTTTGCTTTGAATTCCTTGAATTTTGCAAAAGTTTCAGACTTGTGTCTGAGAAAATAGATCCAGATTTTCCTGCTAAAATCATCAATAAACGTTAGAAAGTAAAAACTACCACCTATTGACTCTGTTTTCATTGGTCCACATAGGTCAGTGTGAACTAGTTTGAGATGTTGTTTGGCTTGATTGGATGACTGTGGAAAACTAGTTCTCTTATGTTTTCCAAGTATGCAAGACTCACATGGGAAATTTTGTTCTTTGAAGATGGGAAGACCTTTGACCATGGAGTGTTTCTGAAGAAGACTTAGACTCTTAAAGGGTAGATGTCCAAATCTTGTATGCCAAACCATTGTTTCATTCAGGGTGGATGCAGTTTGTGCATATGGTTGAATCAGATTTGTAGTTCTAAGTGTAAGAGGAAACATCCTATTCTGAGTCATGTGGATTTCAGAAATCAATTTTCTGCTGGGGGTTTTGTCATATATATTGCAAAATGCTCCCTCAAACAGTACCTTATAGCCATGTTCAATGAGTTGTCCTACACTTAGAAAATTATGTTTTAGATTTGGAACATGATAAACATTGTTTATGTCCTTCTTTACATTCAGTTTAGTAAGAATAGGTACAGTTCCTTTTCAAGATATTCAACTTTGTTTCCATGGGTGTGTTCATGGATTTACATTCCAACATGTCAATCCTCCTCAGTATTTCAAATGTATACTTCCCTTGGTTAAGGAAGATCTTCTCTGGGCTCTGCCAAAATTCAAGACCTAAGAAATAATGCATCAGGCCTAGTTCTTTCATCTCAAATTATGCTGTGATCTTCTTCTTAAAATCTGTGATAAGATTTTCTTCTTTTGTTAAGAATAAGTCATCCACATACAGTAGAAATATAACTGACTCATCATTCATAACCTTGAAGTAAAGGTTAGAATCAACTTTACTCTTGGTAAATCCCAAGCTCATCAAAAAATTGTCAATTCTGTTATACCAAGCTCTAGGAGCTTGCTTTAACTTATACATAACTTTCTTCAACCTGCAGACGTGAGTCTTTCTATATTCAACTTCAAACCATTTTGGTTGTTCTATATACACTTCTTCTTCAATAACACCATTTAAGATGGTTGTTTTCACATCCATCTAGTGTAACTTCCACTTCATTTTGGCTGCAAGAGCTATGATGGTTATGATAGAAGTGTATCTGGATACAAAAGAAAACATCTGTTCATAATCAATGCCTTCCTTTTCAGAAAAGCCACGAGCTACAAATATTGCTTTATGTTTTTCAATACTTCTATTTGCAACATATTTTATCTTGTATATCCATTTGGAAGATACCACATCTTTGTTCTTTGGTATGGGAACTACTTCCCATACATCATTCTTTATAATGGACTGGTATTCTTCTGTCATGGCATCCACCCATTCTTTCTTTTGAATGGATTCTTCAAAGCAAGTGGGTTCCTTTTCTATGAGATCACACATCATAGCCATATAGCTGGAGAATAACTTAGGTTTCCTGTTTTGTCTCATGGTTCCTTTTAGGGCACTATACTTCTCTCCATCTTGAATAAGTTCCCTAGCCCAAGCAATCTTTCTCTTGTGAGATATCGTCATCTGGGGAGGTTCTTAAGATTCTATCATATCATGATTTTTTGGAATATCATCATCATGGGTAACTGTAACTTCCTTCATAGGTTATCCAACTCTAAAGAGCTACAGGTTCTTCTTCATATACTTCTTCAAGATGGCATTTCCTTGATATTTTGAGTGTTTCCTCTTCATCAGAGGTTACATCTTAGATTATCTCATTATGATGGTAACCTGGTATGTAAATTATGAAGGCCTTAGAGACCTCATAATATCCAACAAACTTTTCCTTCTTTCCTCAAGGATCCATCTTAGTTATCCTTTCTTTCAAGATGTGTACAAACACTGGACAACCAAATATTTTGAGATGGCTTACTTTTGGCTTCTTTCTAGAGAACATTTATTTGGGGGTTTTGAATCCGAGTGCACTATGGGATAATATGTTTTGGACATAAAATGTTGTTCTTCCTGCTTCATCCCATAAGTGCATTGGAATATCTTGATCGTGGATCATATTCTTCATTTCTTCCATTATTGTTGTATTCTTTCTTTATGCTACACCATTTTGTTGAGGATTATAGGGAGTGGTGAGATCCCTCTTAGTCCCGAAATCTCTGCAAAAACTTCTAAATTAATTTGAGGTGTATTCTCCTCCATTATCTAACCCGAGTATCTTGATTTTTCTTTCGGAGATATTTTCTGCCAAGGCTTTGAATTCCTTGAACTTTTCGAGTACTTCATCTTTTGATTTCAAGAAATAAACCCAAGTCTTGCGAGAATAATCATCAATAAATGTTACATAGTATACCTACCAACTTAGAGAGGTCATTGGCATACATCTGAGTGGAAAATTACAAACCTCCATCTTCTAGTACATAGGATACATCATTCATTCTTTATTGGAGTTCCTCTTAAGTGCTTAAGAGCCAAGTATCCTTCTAAGGTATCACAAAACATAATCTTCAATTTCTTCTTTAGTTAACTTATTGGGTGGCTCATCATCTTTAGTTGCATGGGTATGGTGTCTTTTGTTATTTTTCTTCTTGAATTCTTCCCTTATGGCAGGACAATACTTCACAATGTGTCCCATCTTATCATAATAATAACATTGATAAGAGGATAAATCTTTTTCTTTTCTTTGCCCCTTCTAATATTTCTAGAATCTCCTTGGAGATTGAGATTCTTTATGAGTGTGGGTGAATCTCTTTGGAGAGTGATATTCCTTATGAAATTGGGTCTCCTTTTGGATATGAGAAATTCTATTTCCTCTGTTAGTATGAAAAACTAGGCCTTGATCTTCATCTCTTAATAGTACGACTTCTCGATTGGCCACTCTTGCTTCTTCTTGAACACATTATTCCCATAGATTGTCAAATCGGAGTTTCTCTTTCTTGCACAGATAGTTTGGATGAAGACATCCCAAGGTCTTGTAATACCATTAAGATATACCATTATGAGTTCATGTTCATCTAGGTTGTCTCCAATTGCTTCTAATTGTTCCTTGAATTGAGAAACCTTAGAGAAATATTCATGAATTCTTTCTCCTTTCTGCATCTTTGTATTCTTGAGTTGGGTTCTCAGATTCATCTTCCAATTGATGTTCTTTCCTTCATACATTCTGGTTAGGGCATCAAACATATCCTTTGGATTATTCTTAGAAGACACATGAGGGATCAAGGGATCTTTAATGGAGTCTGTAATGATCCTTTTGGCCCTAACCATATCCTTCATGTACTTCTCTTTGGTTCCTTCTTCTTCGGGTTTCGGTACATTTTATTTTATGAATTTTGCAAGATCATTCTCTTCAAGAATGAGTCCAATTTTGTACTTCCAGGAACGAAATTTTTCCACACCTTCTAACTTGTCAACAAGCTTAGTGCTTGTAGGCATCTTGACCTGGAGCTAGGAAAATGACAAAAAAATGAAAGTGCTCAGAAAGTGAATCTGAACTTACCAAGAGATGCGCTGGGATGAGGTGAGTATGATGGAGCTGACTGTTTTCAAAAATTCCAATTTTTACCCCTTGAAACTTGACCTGTGCAAATCTAGACTGGTACTTTTGGTACTAGTTTTGGTTTCTTGGTTTTCTGGTACCAGTCAAGACTAGGGTTTGACTTTCCGAAGGCTCTGGCCACTTAAAAGGTGCGCTCAAGTTGCCAATTGATGTGCTAGGGTAGGGATCAACTCCCTAGATGGTTTTTAGTCAAAAATTCCCTTCCAATAAAAATCCCTAATTTTCTTATATGACAACAATGACTTGTTGGATACCCAGTGAAAGGTGTTCTATTCAATCAAGCTCTGATACCATGTTAAATTTAGAGTTACTATTAAGTCTTTTTTAATTTACTAGAGAACAATAGAATACGTAGGATCAATGAAAGAAATACAATCACAAGGTACACAACATTTTATCCTAGGAAACCCTCATGGGGGATAAAACCCAGCAAAAACTTCCTTGATAATAGATTGCCAATATAATTCCAAGACTTAGACCAAAACACTAAAGAATATCCAAGACTGAGCATGCGCCTCTCTTCTCCTTCTTGTAATTGTAGGTACCTTTATAATATGTGCACTTGTTGAGTGACTGAGTGAGTGAATGAATGAGGCTCCATCCTCACTTATTTATACTAGCTGAGGGGGTTCTAGGGTTATGTCTCTTCACCAAGCAGGGCCAACTTCTTCCAATAGTGGTTAAAACCACTTTAATAAACCCTAGGGGCCGACTTATAAAATACCACCATATAACTATGGTTTGACCAATACACAAAAGGGGATTTGGTCTTATAAAAGACCCGACATGATCAATCCACAAAAGGAGATTTGATCTATATAATAATAACTCAATTATAATTAGAATATTTCAACATTGCTTTCATGGGAGTCCCCAATTTAGTATTATCGTCTCTGATTTACTGATCTTTGTGATGGGTCTTGTCCACTTATTTATTTGACTACTCTAAAGGGTCGGACTCATTCGATGGTATCGAGATGGGTTGTGCAGTAGCTGAATTTTGTGTTGGTATAGTGTGTGAAGACCCTTGAGTTTCTGCAACTGTCTCTCCTTATGTCTATTTTGGTGTGTTTTCCATTGTGGTAGGGTTGGGTTTGCTTGACTGATTCTCTTTGATAGGAATTGATTTTGGTTATGTTGAGTCGATTGGATCTGACCTATCCAATGGGTTCAACTCGCCTATGGTGTTCTTTGTTATATTTCCATTTTGAAAATTTTGGTCGACCTCGTTTGACTTTGGATGTGGGTTACTTTCTTGATTGTTGTGATTAAAGGGTGGATTTGAAATGGTTCTCTATGAATATATTTGTTGTTTCCCTGCCCCTGATTTCTTCTTCTGTTTTATTGCACTTGTTTCCTCAATAACTGGAGTAACCTTGGGTGGTGGTGACTCTCTTGTCAGGTCAAATGTGCTTATGTGCTACTTCTTTGGAATAGATTTCTTACTCAGGTTGGGTCGAATGATTTTCAACCGACGTGTTGTAAGTGGCATTGACCGAGCTGTTCTCTATTCTTGTTGATCCATAATTATCTGTTTCTTATGCTTTCTCATTTGGATTTGCTTTTCTATGGATTCCTTGGTTTTTATCACTTAATCCTTCTTTTCATCTGTTGTTGTCACCATTTCTTAGAATTTAGGCCCAACACTCGACTTCAAGATATTTCGTGTGACAACCTGATCCTATTGAATGTGCTTTTCTTTCATTCAACTCTTTGTGGATAACATATTAGTGAAGGAGTATATTTTCTTGATTATCCATGGGTCATTGAAGTCCAGCACAACATCTTCCTGGTGTTAGCACCGAGAGTCACCCTTAGATTGCAAGAGGATAATCCCAACACCCATCAAATAGGTTTGTGAATGTAGATTAATGATAGAAGGTCAAATGGACAAAACTCAACATAGAAATGTTTTAACACAAAAAGTATATGCTAGTATGCATAAGAAAATGAGGTTTTGATTAACTTCAGTCAATGGTTTAAGAAATAAAGTGAGTATATGGAATATTTGGTGAGGATGGTGGATAGGTCTGCTATAAGCATCAATCCTTCTAGCAGCTAGGTGAAGAAAACCTCAGTCACAAGAAATTCTTGAACTAAATTTAAAACACTGAAAAACATTTACAACAACATTATAATCAAACATCCATTATAACACAACCATAACATCTCATAAGGATCATCCAATAATGAGAATTCAGAGTAAGAAGAAACAAGATGATGAAAAGAGTCTAACTTCCATTAATCAAAATATCTTAGGTCTCATACATAAACCAGAGTACAACTCTATTTAGTCAAAATATTACAAAATATGGAGCTATGCTCAACCATTCGAACCCTACATAACATTCTTCTGATGTATTTATAACCAAAAAAATAGACAACAACTTGAGATGTGAGATGGACTTCTTATCCTAGGATTCTCCACAAAAATCTACTAATCTAACATCTGTACAAGTGGATCTAACAAACTGCTAGAATCAAGGAGCCTGTTGGCAACAAATCTAACAAGATATAAATGACATGATTTGTTGTTTCTTGGGTGCATATCCTCCAGTGCCATGTGTCCTCCAAGCCTTTGTTCTGAGCTCAATATTTCACCTATTGATCCTTGGTTCCCTCCAAATCATCAAAGTCAAGAAGAGGCAATGAATTCAAAACTGATGACTGTAACAGCCAGTTCGTAGCATCTTTTCATAGTGAAACTGATAGCAGATTATGTAGTGCATGCCTCTGTAAAACTGTTCTGCAGCCGATTCCATAGTGCATTTGGTAGAATATTTCATAGCGCACTCATGTAACACTATTCTACAAATAATTTCCGTAGCAAACTTCCAATCTGTGTCTGGCTAGGTGATTCTGCAACACTTTCAATAACGCATCTACAAAACAATCTGTGTGGATGATTTTGTAGTGCCAGGCGCTACGAAATATCTATGTTTTTTCTGTGTCATGCAATGAATCCTCAAAAACCCAAAAAGTATTAGTAGATGGATTATGAGCCTATAGATGCGTCAAGTAGGTGAAATTATAATATTTTCCTTTACACTTCAAGCTTGCAAAACTTGATCATCATAAAAAATGGATCTGTCATCCTCTCCATTTTATCTTCTCAATATGGAACTCCTCCTTGTTGCAAGAGAACTTCCCTCTGTTTCAGCAACATTTCTTTCTTTTGCAAGGGAACATCTCTCTACCGCAGCTTGTGCTCGAACATTTAAATTCCTCTGGGCTAGATCATCCTTGAAGGGATGCAATTCTTCTTTGATATTTTTGTTTTGTGATGGTATGCTTCTATTTTGCCTGTACAAAGTCTTAAGTTTCCTATGGAGAGGAAAGAATCTTCTTGCCGTAAACCTAGCCAGATCAAGGGTTTCATTATAAATTTCCATGAGCTCCTTCATATTCCTTCTCTTAGTCAATCTTTCTCCCTTCAAATGGGCAACCTCCTTCCTTGCATCCTTGAGTTGTCTAATCAATATCTTGAAGGTTGGATTATCATGGGGAGTGTTGATGTTTATGAATTCAACATGATTCTTAGTAGCTTCACCCTTACCTTTGTCTTTCCTCTAAACATAAGCTTTGGTCATGTCCTCAATAGGCTTCACAACAATGTCAATTTTACCTTTAGATTACTTTGGGATAGAAGCCTTGGGTATTAATTTTGTTTCAGAAGCTTCCTTGTGGGATGATGATTTGGTGAAAGGCATCCTAACTCTGGTCTTAGCTATTGCAGTAAGTGAAGGAAAATGCAATTTTCTCCCATTTTTGGCTGTGGTTTTGGATGATGAGGGAAACTCCTCTAGTTCAGGTGCAGGATGAGGTGAAAATTATCTTTGTGGGGAGTGATAGAATTCCCTCTCTTCTTATTCAATTTCCTTAGGAACTTCTTTGTCTTGGGCAATAGGTTTTCTCTTTCTCTTTTTTCTTTTTTCTTCTTGGGAAACACTACTAGCTGGCAAAGCGCTCTGCACCATGGATTGAGGGGTGGAGGCTACATATAGCTGCAGATTAGTAGAGACAATGAATTGTTCCCAAGTGAGTTTTATTTTCTTCAATTCTTCCATTACAAGCATCCTGATCAACCTAGAGTGGAAAACACTAGTGTCCACAGCCTTGGACTTGGCTTGGACACTATCAACCATTTTTCCCATACTTCTAAACATATAGAAAGGGATATTCATCAAATCCTTGCCTGTGAAGTGTAGAAAGAGCCTAATGTGATACTGGTATATCATGTTGAATCTGCCCTCACATGTAAAATACCTATGGATAACTTTCAAAATTTTGTCAAAACCCTCAACCAAGTGGCTCCTAGGCACTCCCTTGGACAAATTGTCTTTTTGATAATCTGGCTTGAGGAAATCCTTAGAAAAGGATGCATTGAGATTCATAGATTTGAGCCACCTCTCACCAGTGTTGGGTATCTCAGTGGTTGCTACAATAGTGGCCTCATATACCTCCAACTCAAGGGTTCCTACCTTGGTCTTAGCGTCATCAAAGTTTTAAAAAAACTCCCTTGCTAGTTCAGGGTGTCCCCTCTGCATGTTTTGACAGAAATATAGGCAACCAACCCTTTGGAAAACCTCCCTGATCATAGGCTCAACATCAAATAGGTGGATGTCACAAGGCTCAGTCGTGACCACACTCCCACCCTTGTGAGATTTCTTCTGTTGGGGTTTATCCATTGTTAGAAGCAGGAGGTCAAGTATTGTAATGCTATGAAAGGTAAGGAAATGAAACATAGGAAAAAGTATTTAAGTTTTGAAAGGCGATCCTTAATTGGTATTTCAGGGCTTTCCTCCAATTCACTTCTGAACTAATAAGAGACTGGTTTGATGGCTTAAAATGGGGGAAAAAAGATCCTCTAAGAAATGATCTATAAGGAGACTACACTGTCCAATTTTAAGATAACATAGGGCCACCATACAGTGTCATCATCATTTTAAAAGGCAAGGGATCCTAAACTCTTCACTGCAAATAGACTTTGAGATGAAAATACAGAATAAAACATTGAATAAGGAAAGCTAATGTTGGAGCTGTGAGCATAGAAGATGGCACTGGTTTGACACATAAATTGAAATGCTGGAACAGGGGATCCATAGCATAGTTTAACAATGGTTTTTGTACTGTAGTGTGGACAACATGATCCAAGAGGATAAATGTGCATTCAAAGCTATGAAGAAAATTGACTCAATTTCAATGGAGAAAAATGTCAATGTGCAGATGGCTAAGAATTCCTTGGCAGTAGAGGTAAAGGCGCTGGTAGGTGGAAGAAACTACAGTTGGCAGCACCAGGTGCTACGAAAAGATAAACAAAACCTTCAATTAATCTTCAACAGATCTCAGATTCCTCAAGAAGTACATGGACACCAAAACTTGATTATTGATGATCTTCAACAAGATTGGAGTCGTTTGCAACCACCTAAGTCTCCAATTCACCTTAGTTAGTTAGTTCTGTAGCATAATCCACAACGTTGTCTGGACTAGTAGATTCTGCAACGCCGAGCTAGGAGAAAGATTTCAAATTTGGTAAACAGTTAGAACTTCATAAATGACCAAATCATGATATTCCTTTTGAAGACAAGGGTGCTGAAAAAAATGAAAAGGCATGACATCAGCTTCATAATTGTGAATGATGGTAAAGAGGGAGAATGTACAAATATGCACTACGAAAACAACTAGTGAGTTGGCAGCGTACTTGACAAGGTTTGATATGACTCCCTAACAGACAAAGGGACAGAGTGGAGAGGTTCAAATATATGAATGGATGGAGTGACCTGTCAGGTTTGTGGAGTCATGGGGTTGATAGTTCTAGATATTAAATCAAGTGATGACTCAAGGATGTAAACCATAAAATGAAACTAGGGTATAAACCATAGGTGTGGGTCAAATGTGTAAGCCAAGTTCCAACCCTTTATTTGTTTAAACTATCCTAAGAAAATCATAAAGAGAAAATCAAAAAACAAACTTAAAAAGACTAAAGGGTAAAAATTAAAACCTAAGGAGAAATTTGACCCATGACAACTTCATGTGATAACATTGGCTCCACAGGGGATGGCATGTTCCCTATGAGCTACCAAGAACAAGCAACTTCAGTGTCTTATCCTAGGTCTATGGAGTCATTTATTCAAACCAAAATGAAAAAGAAAAAGTGATATTTACAATGAATGGAAAGCCACTCGTGGTTTAAGAAAAATACTTCTTCAGAAAGTTCCCATTGACAGGGCCACCAAAAAATTCAGAATCCTCCAAGTTCTGCAATTTATAAGTGTTATTTGAAAATACCTCGAAAATCTTTAAAGGACCAATCCACAAGGCTTCAAATTTACCATGTTTTCCTTTGTCTTGCTTGGGTGCATCCCACTTGAGCACTATATCTCCTAGTTGGAAATATTCGTTGCTTACCTTCTTGTCAAAGGATTTCTTGATCTTCTGCTAATGGTCTTTTTCTTTGTTAAGGAGTTGCTCCCTAGTCTGTTGTACTTCTACCAACTTGTTGTATCCTCCTGATCATACTATCAGGTTCTCCTTGGTATGCCTAGAGGAATTTTTCCACAGACAAGGAAAGATGAGTAGGAAAGATAACTTCAACCCCATACACAAGATGAAAAGGGGAAACACCAAGTGACCTCTTTGTTGTAACTCTATCATTCCAGAAGGCAAATTCCAGCTTTGAGTCCCATGCTTTCTTGTTGTCTTTTAACAATTTCTTGATGATATTTATAAGGATTTTATTATAAGACTCATCCAAACCATTTATATGGGGTCAATAAGGAGTAGAATAGACTAATGTAATCCCATATTGTTAACAAAACTTGATCAATGGTTCATCTTTAAAAGATGTGGCATTGTCAATAACAATATTTCTTGGACAACCAAATCTTGACATGATATCCTCAAGAAAACTAATGATTACTTTGTGGGAGGCACTCCTTGTAGGAATGGCTTCTATCCACTTGGTGAAATAATTAGTGGCATTCAAAATCCACCTATGCTGACCACTTGAAGATGGATGGATTTCCCTAATGAAGTCAAGACCCCACCGTTGAAAAGGTCCAGAAACCACCACAGGCTTCAAAGCCAAAGATTTGAGTTGTTTCTTTCCAGAAAACTTTTGGCATTTGACACAAGCTCTAATATTTGCACAAACATTAGTAAAAAGGATAGGCCATAAATACCCAGATCTGAGGATCTTATAGGTTGTGGTTCTCCAAAAGTGATGGCCCCCACATAAGCTATCATGAAAATCAGTCATGGCCTTTTCGGCCTCATGTGGATCTAAACATCTCAAAAGAACCCTATAGGATATTTCCAATATAATATGTGATCAATGACATAATATATGATTACTTTAAGCTTCAAAGCTCTTACCTTGTTCTTCTCTAAACCATCAGGAGGCTGCAAATTTTGCAGAAAATATATGATGTCTTTATACCAAGTGCATTCTTCCAAGTTGGGGTTGATATGAGAGATTTTGTCAGCAAAACAAGCTTGCTTATTTTCTGAGTTTATGTTCATGAAATTAACCCCTAATGATTTGCAATTTGATTCAGCCAGCAACCTAGCTAAACCTTGGCCTTTCACTAGTTTAGTGGGTTTCATTTCAAGGTCAAATTACAGAATCTTGGAAATCCATTTGCTCCTCTTCCCATCTATGTCAGGCTATATAAGTATCTCTTTCACAGAGGCTGAGGGAACATAGGAAACAATATTGGAATGAAAAATGTATACTCTGAAATCCTTGATGGATTTGACCAAAGCATAATCCTGCTTTTCCATGATATCATATCTCATTTATGCATCCCTCAATTCTCTGCTAAAAAATGAAATAGGTTGCTCTAACCCCTCTATATTTTTCTGAAGCAAGACAACAACGAATGTGTCAAATGAGGCAAAGGAAAATATAAAAAATTCCTTGGAATAATCAGGGTTGATGAGCACAGGTGCTTCAGTCAAGGCATTTTTTATTTGGTCAAAATAATCTCGAGCCTCAATAGTCTGTTTCACCTCATTTCCTTTCCTAAGCATGGATGTAATGTACTTAAACAATTCAACAAAGTTAGAGATGAAACTTCTTAGAAAATATATTTTCCCCAAGAAAGACTGAACTTCTTTCTTGGATATAGGAAGAGATAAAGTCTGGATGGCCTCTACTCTGCTTGGATCAATTCTTACCCCTTTTGCTAATACAATGTGACCCAATAACTTACCTTCCTTCATAACAAACAAAGACTTCCTAGGATTGAGAGAGAGACCAAACTTTTTGCACTTCAGGAAGACCCTTTACAAATGATGAGAATGTTCTTTATCAGATTTTGAGAACATTGTTTTATCATCTAGGTAGATGACCACAAATTTTTCATTCTCCCCAATAAAGGAAATATCCATTTCTCGTTGAAAGGTTTCTCCTACATTCATTAATCCAAAGGGCATATTAGCATACATAAATCTTCCCCAAGGAGTAGTGAAGGCCATCCTCTCTCTATATTCAGGTAAGGAAAAGATCTGATTGTATCCTGAAAAGCAATCAATCATAGACATCTTAGATGATCCAGTCACTCTCTGCAAAATGTGCTCCATCTTTGGCAAGGGGTAATTATATTTCTTGGAGCTTCTATTCAAATTCATGAAATCAACACATAGTCTAATTTCCCCATTCTTCTTCCTCAAAGGGACTAAGTTATTCACCCACTCAGAGTATCTCAAAGGAATGATGATCTTGGCATCCAAAAACTTCTTCACTTCTTTTTCCATAATAGGCATCAACATGGGATTTATCTGTCTGAGTTGCTGCCTAAAAGGCTTGGTCTCCTCTTTCAAAGGGATCTTGTGTTCAATGATGTTTGTGTCATATGTTTTTAAATATTCATATTTCCAGGAAAACACATCAACAAACTCCTTTAAAAGTTTAACATACTCAACCCTTTGTTATTTTGACAATATGCTAGACAATTTCACATACTTTGGATCCTCCTCTGTACCTAAATTGAATTCAGTCACATCAACATTTTCAGTTGAACCTTTAACCTTCACAACAACATCATTTTTGTCAAAAAATATCTCCAAGGGGACTATTCCTTTTGGAATATGGTTACTAGGCAATTGAACAATATGATGATCAAGAATTTTATTCAGAAAAATATCATCATGAGGGCTTTTGTCATAATCATGATCTTGATTAATATGTAGGGAAGAAAACTCATCCACAGTTTCAAGAAATATTTTGATCTCAAGATCATCCTCAAAGACCTTCCAATGCTTGGCATTGTCAGGTATAGAGGGTCTATACTTCACTTCCACATCATATTTAAGATTAGGGGGCAAAATAACTCTGAAATTACTTGCTGAAACAACCAAGGAATCTGTCATAGTATTTTCCTCTCTTGGAACAAAAGAGATACTAAAAGATAAGAAGAAATTATCAACAAGATCCCAACCTTCATTTCTATAAGTCATTAAATTGGGGTGTTTATCTTGATACAGATTTTTTCCTTGATGTACAATTAATTCAACATCTCCAAACACTACTAACTCTTCAATCCTTGTGTATTTAGCATCCCTCAAACCCAAAATAAGAGCCTCATATTCTGCGACATTGTTTGTAGTTTCAAATTCAAGCTTGTAAGAAAAATATATGATCTCTTGGGTAGGGGAAATAAAGACTACCCCAACACAAACACCTTCCTTAGAAGAGGCCCCATCAAAAAACATCTTCCAAACAGAGGTGTTAGGAGGAGGAATTTCACAAGAGGTAATGGGATATTTTTTGCTTTCAATAGGTGATTGAGGAGCGTCAGTGACCTGTAATATACTAGATCCTAAATCAGTATCAACTGCAAAAATAGGGTGGTTGGTAGGATTTTCTTCATCCCTGATGATGTAGGCTAGTTGTGCCTCCCTATAAATCCTTCTATGTTCTCCCCCAAATACAGGAATGGTGGCATATGAAAGGTCCATCTGCAAAGTTCCCGAAGTCTTTTTATCCAAGATCTTGACAAGAGCATCCCAAACTTAGGGGTAAAATCAGCCACCACAATATCCATGACCACACTCTTCATTGGAAATTGGAACAAGGTAACAACCAGGTCTTTGATAACCCCCAGACACTTCACTTTCCTAGAATCAAATGAGTATAGGTAATGATAATTTTTTGTAATTTCCAGACCAAGATCATCCATGACATTTTTAGGCATGAGGTTATGAGATGCCCCTGAGCCCATTAGGCATTTGTGCAACACTTTATCATTAATGTTTAATGAAGTGTAGAAAGGAGGGGAAGATTCATATCTATCCTCTACCAAAGGTCCCAAAATGAATGCTGGCTTTTTATCTTGGAGGTTGAATGAATATGTGGAATTAGAAGAAGGTTCGGGCTGCAACATTTTGGAAAGATATCTTTTGAATTCCTCATTCTTAATCAGCTCCAAAAAAG
>SNQJ01S0224114.1:14819-29513 GCA_010110895.2 Picea sitchensis | reverse complement strand
CTGCCCTCTTAGCTTTTAAACCTTTGCAGATGTAAAAAAACATTTGGTTCTTTTATGAATAACAAACACACACACATAAATGATTGAGTACTATTTGGGTGATTTTTAATGATTATTCTAATAATATGTAAATCTAGATTGAAAATAATGAGGTGAATGGGTGTGACCCTTGACGCTTCATTATTATTATTATTATTGTTGCACATTCATGTATGTTGCATTGCATTCCCTTCAAAGATGCTTTGTCTTCGAAGTATTTTTAAGGAGAAGTTATTTTGATTGATTTCCCCTTCTTCATGTGTTTTGCTTGGTACTTCCAGCTTTGGTTATGGAGGGTCATCTTGGTCATGGATTCAAATTTGAATGTTTGCAAGGTTTACTTGTCATGTGATTATAATACTTTTGAGTTCTTCTATTTTGTCTCTTGATGTGGTTTTTTGGTGATCATTAATATGATGTTTGTTTATATGACTTTGATATATAAACTTTTTTTCTTTGAAACTTTCATTTTTTACTAGTTTCAATGAATTCACCTTGTGATATAAGGTTCCATACCCTTATGGTTTATACTTATCCCCTTGCAACTTGAAATCCATGAATTTTTCTTGGAGGTTCATGGCATAAGTACCCAACTACATCAACCATTTTTCTCCTAACACCATATATATCCCACTGAGTGATAATGTGCAAAATATTACCTTTGTAGTTCCAATCTTTGTCTTCATACATAAACCTTATGGAATCTTCCTATGCATTTGACTTTTTGACCATTTGCAATTCTAACATCGAGATATTTGGTAAGGGATACAAAAAAGGCTTAGTTTTTTTGTGATATTGATAATAAAAAAATTGTGTGTGTGTGTTTCTAGAATCCATCAATATGGATACAACCTTCTTACTTATGGATCCTCTGAGTTTCAAAGTATTAGGTTCCATTTTTACTCCTATTGTAGTAGGTGAGATCTCGGGTTTTTCATTCCTAACTAAGTATTGGAATTTTTCGATGTTTCTTAGCCAAGGTGGAGTGTATTTAGATGTAGTTGTTTCATGTATTCTTTTGGATTTATGTGTTCCTTTTGGAGCAACAATTCTTCTTTCTTTCGAGGTTGACCAGTGCATGTGATTGTAGATAATGATATTTCAGGTATGGTTTCATCATTGTTGGACTCTAGTATGTCTTCTTCATTAGAAGCCTCTACTTCTTTTCCATTCACGATATTGTAATGATATAATTGTTTTGATACACATATGTGATATGACATTATTCTCCACAATTATGATAATTATTGTCCTTCATATTTACAAAATTTGAATTCTAATGTTTTTCCTCACTTATGCAATGTAATGAATTTAGAATTTTCTTCACCTAGAAAATGACATTGATCTGTGTAGCCTTGCTCATTATTCTCATATCAGGGTTGGTGTTCCTTGCTGTAGCATATTTCATTAGTCTCATAGTACATTGGTTGTTGGTTCGTTAATTTATTTTTGACCAATTTTTCTTTGTTTCTAACATCAACTACAAAGATAATGATTTGCATCTTTATATCTCTCCTTATATATTGTTTTAGTATGGATATGTAGAATTGTTTTGATTTCTTTGATGTTAAACCTCGTACCCGTGTTGCTATAATTTCCCATTCATAGTTATACTCATCCACATCACCCTTTTTATGTAACCCATCAAATTTTGTGAATATATGTTCAAATCTGGCTGGTTACCACTATAAACCCTAGGCTAGTGTCAACAACATGCAATTCAATGCCTAGTAGGAAATTTATAACTTAACAAGTCAACGCCTAGCAAGAAATTTATAACTTAGCAAGTCAAATCCTAGTAGGAAATTTATAACTTAGAAAGGACCAAGACGTTCAGAGACACACCTTCACCTATTCTTTTAGCCTTATCACAAGGGGCCAACATGTCACTTATGGGAATTGAACTAGGGTGGGGAGGAGAACTAACAATTTTCCCAACCATCGAGCTATGCACCCTAGATATTTATTATAGCTCCCTTAAATATCCACCATGGAGGGTTTTTGTTCTCTTGGATTTGTATGACTGAAAGCATCTTGAAATTTAATTCGAGTAGAAAATGGAAACTAGATGAAGTGTGGATTGTAGATGGGCGATGATTTAACAGTGGATTTGTAACAAAAATACAAGAATCAAGAGGAAAATTTGAGTTGAAAATGGGTATGGTAGTTAGTCAATGAGAAGGTTGGCAATGATTGGTAGACTGCGAACATGGGGAAATATATTACAAATTGTAGGAATGATAACAATGGACACGAATGAATATTGTTGGCCAGATGAAGTGCGAAAATGACAGTCACACTGGTTGCAATCAACGAGGGTTAGAAAAAGCGACTGAATCAAGAAATGGCAGTTGATACATGGAGTGGAGGTGGAGGTGGAGAATCATATCCTTGTTAGCACCAACAACATGCATCGATTTTTCCCATTACACAATGAATAGGGTGGACTGTGGAAACATGACAACTCATTGTGCAATGATGCTATTTTCTCAACACTATACTATGTATATATAATTTTTTGTCAAAATTGTAAAGTGAATTATAAAGCAAATTGTTTTCAATTTTTTCAGTGAATTATAAAGTCTTGCAATTTTTTTTTATTGAATTATAAAACTTTGTAAATTTTTGGTACATATTTCATTAAATTTTAAAACATTGTAAAGTTTTCACTGTAAATATTTTGATAAAGTTTAAAATCATATATAATAATAGGAAAATATTATCATTAAATTGACACTCATTTTCCATGTTTACAAAAAAATATAAAATTTTCCCTCTTTCCGATAACACTACAAGAATTAGGAGATGCATTTGGCATGGTTCTTACTGTATACTTTTGTTAATCCATTTATTAGTTTTGATAATCTTTCACCACAAAGTTCCTATATGTGTTATTTCCCTCAAGTTCAAAAGAGATTAATGTTTTCTCTTCCACTCTTATTATGGGTTTTCGTTACCGATTTATCAATTATGAAAATAATCTTCAAGTGCATCATAGGTTGTTCATGAATAGTAAGATACAAGAGTCTGTCCATCAATAAATCCAAAATTATAAGAATTTTATAGGTCACATCCCATGCACAATTGTCTCTTTGATCATCCATTTGTGCATATTGTAAGTTTCTTGGGAAGAGTGCCCAATGGATTTTTAGGAGTGGGAGGATTTTCTCTTGGAAAGCAATATCTCCCTCAATATTCCATCAATGAAAAATCTACAATATGGGTTTTGCTCGTGAATCTTTTCTGTTAATTTTTAACCCATGTTGTATTTTAGCCTTTGGGGACCACTGCCTCAAAAGACATGCACTGCCTCAAAATACGTGCAATAATGAAAACTTTATGAGACTGCCATGTTGAGAAAAAAAATAATAGTGCACCATGGCCAAGGTATTCCTACAGACTGAATAGAAAAATAACTATGTGGGAAGACATAGGTGTGCATGCCATGGACTAAACTAGGTCCCACAAACTGCAATCACCCCCACATAAGACCTGTGGCTCAACACAATTATGCGTTCCAATAGATCCATGTCACAACCTCCAATCCTATACAAGACAAGAGATAGTGAGACATGGACTAAAAGGACTGATCATGATCGGACTAAGTCTGAGAGTCCACTACATAATCATCCACTATGGTTTACATGACTTTAACATGCATCCTTCAACTTACAATGGTGTATCCAAGTGAAAATATATGGTACCTCTTGGAGAGGTAACATGTACATATATTAGTTAGACCAAGCATTCCATCTTCCCCAAAGAATGTACAAATATTCCAAGAAATAAGAAAAGACCCTTTTTGCACCCTATTTCCCAAAAAGAAAATGTTGAAGAAGCCAATCCAAGTGTTTGTTGTCAAAGAGACATAAAGAGTAATATAGATGACTTGTTGTCAACATTTTATCCATAATGATGATTCAACTTGTAAGAGGGATGCTTGAAGAAAACATCTCTAAAGTTTTCTTTAAATTTATGTAGAATATAATCCCAATGAGCTTTTAAGGATACATCAAAAGGGATACCCAATTAACAAATTATGTGCCCTAGCTAGATGATTTTCTTGTTTGCACCAATACAAGAAAGAAAATCTTCTTCCCTTATAATAAGATCCTTGATTTATTTACTCACAATTGCTAGGGAAAAAAGATCCAAACCATGCATGGTGGGAGGACTTCGACCATCATATCCTCAACCAACTGAAATTTACTATATGTGCTTTGAGTAAAAATTGTTGCTCTTTCTATTGTGAGCATACTTAGAATGTGTTCAAACACATTAAGTGCAATTCATTAGCTTAAAATTGGATGAAATATTCATTCCAATCTTCATTTCCAAAACAAACCACTTTATAAAAACAAGGATATTGTTGTCATTGTATTTGATGAGGTCAAATTGACATCATATTAAAATGTCAAGATCAAGGTTCCTACATTCACAGAAGAATCCCTAAACTAATTAAATAGAGGACCCACGACATTAACACAATCAAACCTTGAGGAAAGATGATTAGGTTCCCAACCCAAAATGTGACTTTAATTACATTAGTTCTATGTTGATGTTATGTAACCATGTTACATCCTACATGTCATAAGTACTTGTAGTAACACATATTGTGTTTACACTATCTAATAAGTATACTGTAATTTGTAAAATCATTTAGGTGATTGCAGTTTGCAAACTAAGTGGTGGATTTGTCATTGAATGAAATTATCTGTAATTATTTTTTCAATAATTTGAATATTATATGAGTTTGTTTATTTTTAGAGATTTTTCCAAGGTTTATGAGTAGCTAGTTGACTCTTAGAGTTTGACTAGTGTGATCTTGGAGATAATATGTGAAAATTAGTTAGCAAGTTACATGCTTATTCTCTCACAAAACAATGATGGAGTAAAAAGCACCATGTTTCCATGCCTTAGAAATATGCTTCTATCCCTTGAGAGGCAGAGATATGAGAGGACCAACATAGGCATGCGAGAGATAAGGGAATACAAAGTTTCTTATGTTGACCACAATTCTATTATCACCATCACCATTAGCATCATCATCGAAGGAATGGCACTACAACCCATATGGGTTAACTTCATAAATTTTAATTTGACAAGTACTATCATAGCTGGCAACCACAACAAAATTTTAGGATGCATTAATAATTATAATATACACTTTATTTAGATTCACTTTTTTTTTGTCTTCAAGGAGGTTTACCCATCCACTTTGCTCAAAATCTTGTTCCTTTGCAATCATAACAATGTACTAAATCTTGTAAAATAACAAAACTATGAACTATAACAACAATGTTAAGTTCAACGGTGAAACTAACACACACAACCATTGATGATAAGTAAAATAAGATTTAAATTTGAAACTTAATAAAATCATGATTCTTTCACGTTTATAATAAGCAGAGCATAAAAAACAAATCAAAATGTGGCATAAAATTGTGCACAATGCATTTGAAAGAAATATGATATAGTTGTTACGAATTGAAGCATACCTAACCGATGCAAATGATGCCGGTTGTATTTTGTGATGGTGCCTCTTTCAACATACTTTCCTATTGTCTAAGAGATGTTGAAGATGTTTCTAGTAAACCCTAATCTAGTGAAAGTTGAAACATACTTGCCTCTCCTCTTTAATTCCCCTCTAAACATGCACGTTCTCTAAGATATATTGAAGGTGCTTTGAATGAAACAAGTAATGCAAACCCTAGAGGGTCATATTATGAATGAACAAAAATATATCATAGTATTTATAGAAATAATATTTTCTATTATGATCTTACCTACCTTAAAAAAATCACATTATGTGCATATCTTGCAACCATCCCAGACCACGAAAATAAATATTATTCGAGCATTTCATTAAATAGCTTCAAGGACTCCTCCACATGAACATTCTTTGCATATATAACAATCATAGAATGCCATAAGACCAAACCACCTTTAAGGATTTTTTGAAAGAGCTTGAGGGCCTTATCAACATATTCATTCTATGTATATCCAACCATCATTGCAGTCTATGAGACAACATTATTGTGAAATTAGAGGAATGTTTGTCTTATGCCAATAGGTTTCCTACGATGATTATGTAGGAACCTAGTGCATATTCCATTTTTCTCTTCACAAAGCAAAGAAAAGCTCATTTCTTTTTCCAAATATCAACATATTTTCAAAGAAAACACAAAGCAAGAATAATAGATTCTAAAAGATGAAGATGCTTAAGCCATGCCACAATGTGAAAGGAAATACAAATATCTTTCATCAAACCAAAATATATATGAAGAAAACAATAATAATTAAGGAAAACACATTAAATACACAAAGCCATAAACTAATCCTAACACTCTATGTTTCTAGTAAAACATGAATATCACCTTTACCTAACAAAATTGGACATTTTTATCACATAAGTAAACTAATGTGGAATATAACCTAATATGCTGCAAGACTTTCTAAAACTACTATTCTAAAATAATTTATTACATAATTCGCTTGCCCTAGGAAGATTTCACCACGTTTCTACCATACTTCTAGTCCCAAATAATAATGCATGAGGCCAAGATCCTTCATATCGAATTTAGAGGCTATCTCCCTCTTACTTTGAATAATGAGAGGCTCTGCACCCGTTAGAAAAAAATCATCAACATATAGTAGTAGGATCACAAGTGCATCATTCACAACCTTGTAATAAAGGTTTGGATTAGTATAGCTCTTGGAAAATCCAAGTCTCATCAAGTAACTATCAATTTGTACATACCAAGTTCTTGGAGCTTGCTTGAGTCCATACAAGGCCTTCTTTATTCTGCATACATGGGTTTCTCTCGGGTGTACCTCAAAACCTTGAGGTTTCTCTATGTATACTTCTTCCTCAATTACTCCATTGAGAAAACTAGTCTTTCCATCCATCTGATGTAGACTCCAACCCATGTATGCTGCAAGAGATATGATTGCTCTAATAGAGGTGTATCTGGAAATTGGAGCAAACGTCTCATCATAATCTTCTGCCTCATTCTAGGAGAACCCTCTAGCCACAAATCTTGCCTTATATTTATCGATACTCCCATATTATGCATGCTTTATCTTGTAAACCCATTTTGAAGTGACTACATATTTTCCTTCAGGTCTAGGTGCAATTTACCATACATCATTTTTTGTGATGGATTAATATTCTTCCGTCATAGATTCCTTCCATTCTTTCTTCTTGACTGCTTCTTCAAAGGTGGAAGGTTCTGCATTGACAATATTTTTCACGAGTGCCGCATAAATATAGAACCTTTTGGGCCTATTTCTCTCCATGAAGGTGCCACTGGGAGGTTTATGTCTTTCTACTTCCTATAAGGTTGATTCTAGCCATGCTGGTCATTTTTTGTTCTTGGGTACAACAATTGGTTCTACAGGTTCACGTGGTTTGTCTGGTTCTTCACTAGAATGTTATGGAGAACATGTACTTTATTCCTTGGGATCTTCATGTTCTTCTTCATTATTAGAGTCCATGGAATCTTCTATAGATTTATTGAAGTAAATCTTCTCATCAAAATTTACGTCCTTGCTGATTTCAACCTTATGTTGACTTGGAACATAAATTCTGTAAGCTTTTGATGTCTCACTATATCCAACGAATATGCCCTTCTTTCCTGAGGGTTTATTCTTCTTTCTTTTGTCCTTGGGAACATGGATATAGACAAGACAACCAAATATCCTCAAGTTTTCAACACTTGGATTCTTTTCGAAGAAGGCTTCTTTTGGAGTCATGTTCTTCAATATACGATGAGGACTTCTATTATGAACATATCATGTTGGAAATATGGAAATATAGATTGACATTGATGACATTGGAATTAACAATAGATCCATGACGATGATAATATCTTTGATGGCATTGGCATTGGAAGTATTGACTCTACTACATAATCATGTATGGAATATGGATACTAATGTTGCAGTAGGTGGAGGACAAGAAGCTTTACCATTCATATGTGTTGAAAGATAATGGGTTTGTATATTAGAAACAAAGGATTGATGACAGGGAAAGCATGAGAAGATACAACAGGGGTTGTAGTAGGTGGAGGACAAGAAGCTTTACCAAGTAACACAATAAATATATTGAGGAATTTCTGTTTGACTTTGAGACACATAATATTTTCCTGCAAAGTTCTTGATGAGATAGAAAACATGCTTCATATCCAGTACCTTTTCCTAGTTTCTCATCCTACATGGGCTCCCTATACATCTTCTTGGTTCCTTTATCTTGATATACCTAAAACAATGATATGCAGGGTACACACTAAAGTTTCAGAATGAAATGGAGCACAAAAGAATGTAAGATCTAGATACTATTATAAGTTACTAGTGCATAAGGAGTCCCTTACCATTGAAGGCAGACCAATACCATGTATCGGTGGTAGAGATGACAGTTATCAAAAATAAATAATAGGGGATGATGTGAAAATAACAAAGATACTAGAAATAGTATGTGCAATGGTTGTTGACACTGAGAGAGAGCCCACTTCAAATGTAAGGTGCACAAATGTTGAGCAACATACTATGGATGAAGTGAAAATCAATTTAAGATCGGATGATCAAAGAAAGCCAAATTCAGAAGTAAAAGTTGATGAGGATACCATTGACAACCATAGCTCAGACCATTCTGTAAAAAGGAAAAATTTAAGTTCACAAAATGTGTCACCTGCAAAAACAATAGGCTATTCCCATCATTCAAGGTATCAAACATGTGGAACAGTAAACAAAGTAATGAGAGAGACATCATACATCAGAAAAGAAGAGAAAATCCAAACCACCATAGAGATGACTAGTATCGCCTGATAATTTAGAGGAATGTATTGGATTGAATGAAGAGTACCACTTGGTTCCCCAGGGTCACAGAGTGAAAGAAGACAAGCTAGATGTGAAGAATATCATTCTCCATGACCATGTGAATGCTAAAGTGGTCATAGGCACCATTGAAAGGTGTCAGCCATAGATACTTGTCAAATCATATGTCAACGATATCATTGAAACTGTCTTTGGAGCCACAGGCTTCCTAGGTCGATATGTTGTGCATCAACTTGCTAAGACGGGTTCTCAAGTTCTGGTTCCCTTTAGAGGTTTGAAGGATTCACGCATGAATTTGTAACTTATGGGTGATCTAGGACATATTGTTCCAATGAAATATAATCCACAGGATGAGAGCTCAATCAAGGCAGTGATGGAAAATTCTAATGTTGTCATCAATCTTATTGGCAGAGAGTATGAATTCGATGGGTAGAGGTCGATTGTTGGCATAGTTAGATCCAAAGAGAATTAAGAGTTGTAGGCTAATTCTTAGCAACTGTCCGATCAAATGATCGACTGTGGCGATTAATTTTCAAATTGGGATTTATCCCACATTGGTAATGAGGAAGAGTTTATATGGGTTTATTAAGACCTCCCTCACTATGCTTATTCGACGCGTAGTGAAAAGGTATGGAGGGGGATCTAGGTGCTTGTACTTCACTAAGAGGATCACTATCCTAGAGACTGAGATGACCTATCAGGCCCCCTACATTTTGGAAGAAGTGATAACGATCTACTGAGGAGATGATCTCGTCCATTGGATTAATATTTTTTAATACACTATTGGCATGACGATCATATGAGTGATTGTGGGCTTAGGTGCATTCATTATTTCAGTTGGTGGTGAGACTGCCATTTTTATCGGAGTATTTTGCATAATGCCAAATATGGAGGATCACCAAGTTCACTACCAAGTGAATAAAAATTCGGATGTTGAGACCACTATTCTTGTCGGAGTTTTTGCCATATTGCCAATTGTGGAGGTTCGCCAAAACTAGTTAAAGACCTGCACACCACAAACACAAAGACAATGACTTAGATAACATCACATTATTCGATGAAAGCTCTGGTGTGATAACTACAATTCATAACTGATATTAAAATAATAATTTAGTTGCTTAAATCATGAAAGTATCGATTTAAGGATGTATTATGATGCTTGTTAAATATTTGTATTACACATTAACACAATGATTAGATTTGAGATATAGATCGAAGAGATGTGTGGTTATGAAAAGTCATGTTATTGACTGTGTTACTTAAAACAAGGGTTATGTAATCTTAAATGAAGAGATGTGATGTTCATGAAAAGTTGTGAAATTGAATGAACATACATGTGTTTTGATGAAAAGTTATGTTGAAGAAATTTATAAGTGTGCTGAGATGTGAAGGAATAGGTGTGACTGCAATAGAGACATTGAAGATAAAATGCAGATATATATAGAGCAACAGTCATGATATCCAATGCATGATATAGAATATTTCTAGATTAATGAACAAAGGGTGGCTGGGAGGTGCTAGGGCAGGTTGGAGCCTGCAGGGGAGTAGGTGCTTCCTTGTTAGTTGTAGCTGACTAAAAAGGGGGTTGTATCCTCCTACCAGTTGGAGATGGTGAATAGGGGCATGGGTGCATCCTGATTAGTGGGTGCTGATCTAAAGATGAAGAAAACATCTTCCTTCTATTGTAACTTGTAAAACAAAATTTTGCAGTTAATAGAAAAGTGTTTGTGGTTTTTCCAATTGGGTTCCATGATAAAACATTTTGTTCAAATATTTTTTTCATTTCTGCAATACATAATTAACAAAAGAAAAAAATTGATAAAATTATTGTGTCAATGATTCACCCCCCCTCTCAGTGACATGATCTGATCCTTCATGCCATAGTTTCTTCTCCCCATAAAAACATGGATAGATTATGGCCATTCATCATTTCCTTAACAAATTATTCAATGGATCGGTTCTTTCTTTCTGCCACACCATTCTGTTGAGGATTATGTGGGACAATTAGCTCCCTCCTAATCCTGACTGCTTTAAAAAGGAAATGAGTTATTTGGAGGTGTACTTTCCTTCATTATTGAACCTCAAGATCTCTATCTTCCACTTAGTGAGGAGGTTGACATTGGTCCACACTCATCTAAGTGAACAATTTCCAAAACTCATTTTTCTTTACACGCTTCCTTTAGAATTGGTACCTACCTCACCACTTGATGGAGTCATTTGCTCCATGTTTGCAACTGTCATTGTAGCTCCTTCTTAGTGTTGTCACCTGTGACCTACCCCGAAAAATAACAACAAGAGAAAAATGATTTCCAATATCATTTTCATAAGAACATATCTATGGTAGTAAGGATGGTAGTTATCATAGAGTTACCAAGGTGACCTGCCCGGGATAAAAATAAGAGATATCTCCTAGAGGGGAAGTTAGTTCATTTTCCAAACAAGTGCAATAAGCATCTATATCAATAGTGATTACATGCAACCAAGTGTACCTAACAATAATAGAGCCTTTCAAATGTTGTTGTCACAACTATAATGTTTACTTGTACTATAACAACTATCAAACTTGATATGTGCAAATTGAAAAATTAACAATTTGATAAATCAAACCTAGAACCTAGAGCCTCAACTGATTGTTCCTCTGAATGTACTGAATCCAATATTACTGCTTGGACAATGTCTCTTGAACATTCCCTACAAAACACACATGCTTTGTTGGACGATATAACATGAAAAACATATACAAGTGCATACCTTTGAAATTTGTAGCATCGTTCAACTTGTCTTCTAATATGAAACTAGACACCATCTTGACAAGAAGAGGTTAGAAACTAAATAAAAAAGGTTTAATGATTAGAACAAGCTAGAAACCTTAAAATTTCAACTCTGACCACAAAATCAATTTTGACCAAAAGTCACCCTTTGAATTTGACTTTTACTAGTCAATTTTTTACTTTGACTTTGACAAAGAACTCAAACTTGACGTTTTTGCTGGCTGAGGATACTAGAGGGTGTACTAGAATATCTAGAAATTAGGTTCAATGATTCAGTTAAGGTTCCCAAAGAGTTGGATTTGGGTTTTTTGCAACTGCAAAATCAGAAACCTTAGCTGCAGCTGCAACTAGTGCTACAATGAGCTTGACAAAGAACTCCTGCTCTACCTTCCAATGGTTAGACTGTTTTGTAGGTAGTGTGGGACCATAACCTGTTAAAATATTGATGTGCTCATTTTAGCATAGAATATATAAAAATATTGTCACCCAACCATAGGCATGTAGCCACCCCCGAGCACCTTAAGTTTTGATAGATAGAATGATTCTAGAAGTTGCACTAGAACCAACATATGATCAAGAGAACACACCTTTCTCTAAGGATAACGCACCAAACAAAAATTCCAAAACCACAAAACAAGAACAATAATCAAATGCAGCAGTTGCAGTTGCACTTACCAAGAATAACACCAATAATGTCACTAAGAATACCACCACAAGATACTAGAAGGTAGGGCTCATATGTTAGGCTAGATAGCGATAGAGAGAGAGAGAGACCAAGAATCACCCTAGAAGATCCACCTTTAATTCTTGCAGTTGCAGCTCCAAACTTGTTCTATAATTGAGAGAGTGAGTGAAGTGAGTGAGTCCCAATGAGCTCAAGCACCTCCTATTTATAGTGGTTCTTGTCACTTGTCTTGGTCGACTTGTCCTTTTAGATGCTAGTACTTAAATATTAATTCTTTTACTGAGCCGACTTGTATTCTAGGGTTTCTACACATCTATTTAGGGTTTCACTTCCTTCCAGAATATTATATTCTAGTCAAAGGTTACACATTGAGGTTAATACCTCCCACAACTACCATAATATCAACACTATGAGAATTAGGAAGCAAAAGCCTTTTCCCTTGGTCCAAAGCTCCCCTATGCCCATCTTGGGCTCTATTTTGGAACGAAAGAATTTAGAATGTTCCGTTCCTACTTGGTTCAAGCTAAGGAAAACAATGTTGTTCATCACTTCTTGTTGGATATGGATGGTCATAATATTGATGCAAATGTGGTTGGATAAATGTATAAGAAAGTGATTGGAATGGCTATGAAGTATCTTCCAAAATTGCAGATCTATGTTTTTTTAATAATGTAATCTATTCATGTGCATAGAAGTGTAAGGGTTCTACCCCATATTTTCCCAATTAACATATTGTTGTCCCATCTGATTAGTGTTACTCCCACATAGTTAGCCCAACATTGTGTCAATAAGATAAATCAACTCAAGGAAAAAATATTGCTTCTCTTGACAAAAATAAGTACCCTACATTTTAATTGTGGCTAATATGACTACTAGTGTTACTAATGCACACTTAATGTATCTAGGTAGTGCCCTCATGATCAATGAAAAAATGTTGGAAGAAAACTCTGATGCTTTGTCTTTAGAGAATAAACTTGTTTTACTTCTCTCTGTTACACTAAGATACCTCTTTTCATACTTGAGAAACAAAAGTGTTATTTTTGGAGTTATAAAATAATATCACATCTCACTATTTTAAAATAATCTGGAAAGACTTCTTGAAGTGGGATGAGAATGTTCCCTGTCAATGTAGACAAATGGACGAGTAGACATGATTACCACACACTAAAAATGTGTTTATGGGATATATTCAACAATTAAATGTTCACATATAAATACACAAATCTATGCCTCAAGATAAACACACTATCTTAGCACACTAACAATCTATTGAGAGAATATCTCAACCACTCACCAAAATAGGAGCCAACTAGTTGGAAAGAATCTCTCACATCCAACAAAATCTAACAACCTCCTAAAGCTTTCCATATAGACTTATTACTTAGAGACAAACTCTACCTCACATTGACCAATGATAATAACAATCATAACCTTTAATACGATCACACATAAGACAAGTAAGAGTTACTCATTTCAACACTCACCCTTAATGAGTACGTGTCTCAATATTTTTCATGTCTTCATCATCAGCTAGTGCTCTCCAACAAATGCTTCACCATGAATCGAAGACGCTACTCATCAAGAAAGTCTAATTCAAGTCCAACCTAGGGCTTACATCTTGTACCTCGATCATGTGGACATCAACAAACTGTCAAAGTCCATGTAAATGAACAACCATCCACCAAAATACATGGGTACCTAATTGATATGAAAAATCCTTAGATGATGATAATTTTAAATACACATAAATATCTACCTGATCTTCGAAATAAAATGATCGCTTGATTGTTTTGAAAATTACATGTGAAGAACTTATCTAACCAAATCAAATTTAATGATAGAGACCTTTGAAATTAAAAAAAAAATATAATCACATACACAAGTTGGAGAAAGCGGAGGTCAACCAATTTGGGCTACCTCTCCGGGTCCACTTCCAATAGAGACTTTTTTATATTAATGCTCAAATGCTTGCGTTTTACAATGAACTTTTTAAAATGTTTCTCAAATGTAAAAATGAAGTGCACCGTTGAATTCCTGGTGAAAAATTGTGCAAAATTGATATAAAATACTTGAAATTCCGTCAAGGTACCCCTTGAAACGCTTTACAATGTTACCTCAAATGCCTTGTACCCTTAACATGAATTATGAGGTAATTCTCTGCATAAAATTGTGTGTCCATAACCTTGGATTAAGTGCCATTAAATAGGGCATACCCCTTAACCAAGTCTCGAATTCCAAGGTTGGCATCTAAATATAGTTTGGTTGTTTCCATAACCAAATCCAGACTTGTAGTTGAATTGGTTAAGTCAATTGGCAATATATGGTAGGTTGTGGGTCCCATTCCCATCAACTACCGTATGATTT
>SNQJ01S0224114.1:0-14809 GCA_010110895.2 Picea sitchensis | reverse complement strand
AAACAAAAGGTATTATCTTAAAAGAGATTCTAAATCAAGAAAGAATTGGGGGTTGTATGAATGGATATTTGGAGGTTCCTTGACTAACAACCCTTGTTTTCATATTAACAAAGAGAGTGAACACCAAGGGAGAGGGTTCCTGTAGCGAGTAGAAAACTTTAATTCCAAGAAAAAAATAGTGTTGCACCAAAATAGATATGTGGGACAAGTTTCCTTATAGAGTTCAAGTACATAATTGTAGAATTCATGTATATTATTGTGCAATAACATTCATGGGAATTTTTCTAAGCAAAATGGGTTTTTCCATTTCAAATTTTCGGTATGCACTTTTTTATGCGGATTTTTTCATATCATTATTGTATAACCTTATTTGTAGTGGGATTATATGTACAAAACTTGTGTTGGTCGTAGATTATTCCATTATGCAATTGAATGAAACCGTATTCTTAAAAAATCCAATAAATATGCATGGATGTGTCCAGATAGTAAATGTAAACATCTGTTTTTTTGCATAGAGGAATTATTTATTTATATTGAAACTTTGTTAGTTTCTACATTCTAAAGTAGATTTTTCTCTCTGCTAATCCCTTCGAGAGTGGACTTGTGGTAGCAGAGTTGCATATTTTTTTCCTTTGCAATATCAAGGTATTTGTCTCATGTTGTGATACCAGAAAACATTAGTTCTAGGAAAAATAAAAGAATAAATAAAATTGTAGATCAATAGTATCAAAGGAGTTATTTTATGCTTGTGGGAGTTGAAATTTTGTGGCCATGGGAAAATATTTGAGAGAGGGAAGTCTCCAAGGGTTGCATTATATTAGCCAAGATGTTAAAAAAAATGTAGAAATGAAAAAAGAAAATGCACCAACAATTTGAAGAGGAAAAATAAGTGTTACAGAAGAAATTAGCTATCCAATTCAAATTCCTTCTTAGGGCCATTGAGAAGTTGAAGGAAAGTGGTGCCCAGTTCATGGAAAGTGCAATATCCATGGAAAGTAGAATGGACGATATGGATAAAAATAATGTTCAATCTGTGTTAAAAAATGCAACTAGAATTGATCGCCAAGGAAAATGTAATAGCCTATATTCAAGAAGAAAGAGAAGATGGGAAGAGAATGGAAGTTGTTGTTTCTTCACAATATCTAGATACCATGTCAAAAGTGAAGAATGGTAAGAACTTCTTCAAATGCCCATTTATATTCTACTATGAAAGACTAAGAAGTAGAAAGACTAAGAACGTATGTATAAACATATAACTAAGATCTAACCTATCTAAACTCCTATGGAAAGCATCAATAAAATGAAAGTAGATCTAAACAAATAAGAGAAAGGGTACAATATTTTTTGTGGTAAGACCCTAAGGTAGAGAAATATCCATGGAAGAAATACCTTATATTCTTCATATAAGTATCACAAATGCAATTTCTAGAGCACACACATGTATGTAGTTCAAATAGGATCCATACAAATCTCAATCATATGGATGATATAGCCTAAGTACCCATAGGGTCAAGGCTAACAATAAAGACCATTTAAGTCACCATCCACCTTCCTAAAAATTTAAGACCAAGGAGGCATGAACTTATAGTAACTAGGAGAAACCTAGATCATTTATCATAAGGTACAATTAAGGGTGGAAATCAACCAATCCATATAGGTTGATTATGAGGTAAGAAATAAACTCATCAAGAGATAAGGGAGAAGTAGTGGATAAGAATGACCTAGGAGTGTAGGTCACCATTACCTAAGAGATAGGTTTCCATCAAATAACTCCCAAAACTATCTCCACATGCGCTAATGTTACAAAAGTCTAGTGAGGCCTAATTACATGTATAAGTGCCCCACAAATGATGTTATAAGTATCATCATTATGACACTAAATACAAGACTACATCAAGACACTAGACAAAATTAAAACACATCCTAACATTCCCACTTAATGTTGACTAAAGGAATAAGCACCTAGGCAAAGAACGCACTAATTTACATAAAAATAATAAGTCGGTAGTGTCAAATATTTGAGATCTCGCAAGTCTAATGATGCCTCATTGTGTGTGAAAACACCTTAGAATTATGTTCTCACCACCATCATAATCATAGGCTATACAACGAATAAATGTGGCAAATAATGTGAGATATTTGAGATCTCATAAGTCTAATGATGCCTCATTATGTGTACAAATTCCTCAAAATGATGTTCTCACAACCATCATAATGATAAGTTGTACAATGGTAAATGTGGCCACTAGACAATCATTACACCATGGGATGTGATGAACGCTTTTGGAAGAAGATGGCATTAGATTACATTCCCCTTTAATGAAAACTTCAAACATCTTGGATAAGTGGAAAAGATAGCTAGACTTTGATGGAATCAAGGTTGAGTTGTTGAGTAGAACAATGTAGGAAATCATCCATAAGATGAAATTAGATCCTCAATAAGTTACAAGGATAAGACACCTTCTACTATCGAGAATCATATAGAATGAATAGTAATGACAACATCAATATGCACATGATGAAGTGCTAAGAAACTCAAGATAGAGTAATAATTTGTTGAACCAATATGTCTCCAAACTCTCCACACACACCACTTCGGAATAGGTGAAGAAAATGGAGAGTTATCTATAAAAATATCCTTGAAGAGAAAAAGTATGAATCATCATGGAAAGTACATAATGTGTCAAAGAAAAATGTTCCAAACAAGACATGAAAGATAATAGAAGATGAAGTTGAATGTGATCCAACATGTTGAAGGTGTTGATGATCAACTAAAGTGCTTCAATCAAGAACTTGAACATGATCTCACAATGATCATCAAGTTCAACAAGTGCTCAAATATGTACCACATGTAATGTAATATGGTATCCCCATCACAAACGCATCATGCCAAGCAAAGCAATATATTTCTATAATTAAAAAATTATCTCAAGTATAGTGTTATCATAGTCAAACAAAGGAGAAATAAGGCCATTTTCATTCTTAATAATCAGATGGCCAAACCACCATTTTTGCTCTTAATAACACTTTTAGAGACTATTTTCCCAATAAAACCACTCGCTTGTTCACATCGTACCTACCACACAATCAATTATGTTGCATCTATAAACCTTTTTATTTCACCATTAACCAATTCAAAAGTCTTTTTAATGACAAAAAATCAAAGCTAATATAAGACTACAAAGTTACTCAAACCTAAATACAAAAAATGGAATCTATGTGAAAAATTAGGCAACTTAAAAAAAATTGCACCTCTCTATCTCATTATATAAACTTAAGCATTCACAATACAATATTTAGGTTTTTTGTAGCTTCAATTAACTCTGATCCATTAACTTGCATTGGATTACAACCCTGTTACCATAATCAATATTAGATTACAATGGGCCAAAATTGGCTAAAAAAAGCACAAAAAAAAAACAATTTGTTTTGTCAAACCCCCACTAAAACCCTAAACTTGGGAGGAAACTAGCCCCACATGCCCCCTCACACTATCATCGAAATTTGGCTAAGTTTACCTACAAATAATACACCACATATGCAACATTATCCCACTTGAAGAATACTTTGCAAATGTGGGGCCACTGGAAGGCATTAATATAATCAGCTACTAAGGGAAGTTATGCCCATTACTTCTATACACCAAGAGAACTTCCCAGTACTAACATACTTCATCAATGAGTTTGCAACATTCTTCAAGGTATCAACCTTCTCCAACAACACTTTGTTTTCTTCAACCGTGTCTCTAACAAAATGGTATTGCACATCAATATGTTTTGTCTTAACATGATAAACAAGTTTCTTTACTAGAAAAATTGCACTTGAGTTGTCAAAATATATCCTTATTGCTTTCTAAATAAAACCAATACCTAAATGAAATATTTACAAACATGCAACTTCCTTAATTCATGAGTAGATGCCATGTACTCAACTTTTGTAATTAACAATGCAACTATGCTCTACCTCTTGCTCATCAAATTAATTACTCCACTAAATAGGTTTAAAAAAAACACTTATAGATCTTATGACGTGAATATCTCCATCGTATTTTGTGTCAACAAAACCATATATCTATCTCTCTATGCAATTGAAACATTCCTTGGTAGTAGATTTCATAATTTGAAGTGACACACAAATATTTGAAGACCCACTTTACAGTTGTCTAATGTTCCTACCTTGCTTTTGACATATACCTACTCAAAATTCCCATTGCATGGATAATGTATAGTCTAGTACAGACTATATAGCTACATCAAACTTCCAACTACACTTGCATAGGGAATAGGGGACACATCCTCAACATATTTTTGTGTCTTGGGACATTAATATATAGTAACTTTACACCTACGATATTAGGGACCTTGACCCATTTACATTCCTACATATTAAAACTTTGTAATATTGTCTCAACATATTTCCTTTGGTTGAACCAGAGTTTCATGTTTTTCCAATCTCTTTTATTTTCCATGCCAAAAATACAATTTGTAACACCAATAGTTTTCATATCAAACTCATAAGTGTTGACAAAGGATATACTCTTATGTCTTGGGTTATAGCCACAACATAGTCATTGACCATAATAGAACAATTTTTAACGAACTACAAAAGTTAAATAGAAGTAACTAACTAACTACCTATGAGAGGAAGGATCACCTACTTGATTTTTCGTAGTTTGATGTAGATCCCCTTTGCAAGTCCACACTCTGAATCTCTCGCTCCAAGAATTTCTATATCAATGTGCACTTACAAAATAAATAGGTTGCACAAAAGGTAGTTATCATAACTAACTAATAAATTCAAACATCAAGCACGATTAGCATTTTAGTTTCCATATTATCGAATGCATATAAAGTTAGAAAAAATAAACCATTAACAATAGATAGGGATGAGAAAGAGAGGTATATTGTTGATATGAACAACAAGTTACATGTTCAAACCTAGAGTTGATGTCAGCACTGATCCAGAACCAGCTTCTGAATTTCTCCACCCAGGCCTCTATAATACTAACTCAATCCTCCTAAATTTCCTTGCTCAAAACAAGTACAAAAGAGAGGAGTCTCTCAATGACAAGATAGAATGGAAAGGATGGTTGGAAATAAGGGTTTCCATATCTGAAGAGGGATCTCAAAGACTTGGTAATAAGGGCTTGCAGAGTTGGAAATTAGCTAGCATAATGGTGATATATGGGATGATTATCTCTCATCTTCCCCTTGGATCCTTTTTATACTCCAAATAACTGGCTAGAGTAGTTATCCACGAGCAATAGGGGGTCAAGAACTGGAGAAACCTGTAAACCTCACCTGAAATTCACTAAATTTATATTTGTTTTTAGCCAAATAAATGCATATGTGGTCTAATAAAGAGAAAGTAACATATGTACGTGTGTTGCATAACTGTTATGGCACATATGTCTTGAAAAATGGGGTTTTCAAATAATTTCTTAGGAGGAATAAGGAAGGATTGAGTCTATAAGTAGGGAAAGGGTATTTAAATTAGTCTAATAGGGTATCAATGCATATGAGGTGACAAATGATACTATAACAAATTCCCCCTAATGGGTGAGTTCGGAAGATAAATTGATGGTTGGAATACATTATATAAGCCAGGAGGAAAGTGTGCATAGATCCCAAGAAAAGTGCACCGAACACCAGACCAAGACAAAATCGGTAGAAACAAGCAAGTGAAATACTACTCTTCCCTAGGTGAGCATACCCATGCTCAAGAGTGAAAAAAACGTGGCCACCAAATCAAGCACACTACGAATCCATGAAGTATGTATATAAGCAGTGATCATTGCCATGAAAATGAGTACACAGTGGATCCATGTCAAACAATATCATAGCCATGAAGAGATACACAGTGGATCTATGTCTCAAAATCAAAGGAGGATATCTAGAAGTAGGTGATGTACAAATTGATCCTCCACAAGTACCAATGTCATAGAAAGGAAATGGTATTGTCCAATACAACTCGGGAAATAGTGTAAAAGAGGTGATGATACTACAAACCCGAGGTATTCAAATCAAACCGTCGATGGTATGAGTCTACACCATGTGAATAAATGTGTTGAAGTCGAACATAGTGAGACACCGTTTGATTATCGATCATTGATGTATACTATTAACAAACACGAGATAACCCACCGATAATAATAATGAGCATCAAGGTACCTAGTACATTCTAGTAAGTGTGAATGAATGAATTAACGTCGAACACTTTTAGAATCTATCGATTAGGGGACACTGATGTATTCCCATTGTCAATAGTGAGGGAACCTACTGCTAATAACTTCAAGCCCCAAGGTACTAAAAAGTATCTAGATCCCAATCCCAAAGAAAATGATTCAAAGTCAATGGGAAGAGATCTACTAGAAGGATGCCATTAAGTCATACCCCATCATTCAACACAAGGAACAACAAAAGGAAAAATGATTTGAAGGACTCGGACGAAAGATTGAATGGACACATAACCAGTTACGTCTCTCACATGCACTAGATGAAATAATGCATGGAAGAGACTCTCTGATAAATGACCAATAATGAAAACCACTGATAGAGGCAAGGAATTCCACTAATGAGGAAAATGGAACCCAATTTACAACACAAATCCAAAAGTGTTGCAATACCCTTATTTCCCCCAGCTTGTAATTAATCATGTTTAAGGATTACCATGCCATGTTATGCAAACAATGTAAATGTATTTTTGTTTAATTATAATTGCCAACAACTAATTGTGAGGTGAAGCCTCAAATTACTAGCCATGATACCACTAGAGGAAATATTGAGGAAACATAGATATGGGATGTTCATCATGCCAAGATGACACAATATTCCTCTCTAAAACACTTATCTGGAAATAATAATGTATTTGTTTGATTCCAAGACAAAGTAGTTAATGAGAAGAGGACGTAGTTGAACAACCAACCACCCAAATGAACGAGAGAATGGGAGGTTTGGCTAAGATAGAAGAAAAATATCATCCTAAGGTACCATAAAGTACCATTTCCCGCAACCCAGATTGACTCCACAGGTTCCTTCTTAAAAAAGGAAGAAGGACATATCAAGAACCTTCTCTCACGAGATTACGTGAAGGATACGCATAGGGGAGAGAGGTAGAGATGGAGGAGTCTAGAGAGTCACAGGGGGGAGAAACAGGTTGTAGGATTGCTCTAAGAACCCAAGAACCCACCTTGAGTGAGGAGGCTAAGAACTTGAATTTTTTTTCGTGTGCTTCACCGCACTGGAATTGGTGTTGACTACATCCATTGAATAGGGTCATGGTAAACCCTCTGAGTTAACATGATTATACCATCATCCTGATTACTAGCCTAACCCCAAGAGAGAACAAGAGATTCGAACCTATGACCTCCTTTATTAGGGATAGCTTCATATCTAGCTCAGAACCACTTGAGATAACCCTTGGGGCTTGGCCATGAGCTTGATGCGAGAGAAGCATATGTTAAACCTCAATAGGCTTGAGCTAGTAGAGGTAAGCGCAAAGAAATCCATGGTCATATCATGGCTTGGCATGGGGGTGGCTGGACTAAAGAGAATTATTTCTTTTGAGCCTATTGTTGGGTGGAAAGGTGAACACCCACAGTTAGTTGGTTGGCAACATCTTGTAATATATAAGTATTCCTTATTCCATTTGTATTGAGTAGGGAAATTAGATGGATGCATGTGAATGTGCTATATTTGTGCATGCCTAAAATCGATGAAATTAATGTTGGTTCCTTGGTAATTCCTTGCATCTAACTCATTGTGTTTAATGTGAGTCCTCATGTTTGAGTAATTTAGGAACTGTATATTTGAGTTCCCTATGTGTGCAGCAGATTCTCTACAGTGGTGTGATTTCTATGAAGAGAATACAAGTACATAAATTAAGAGATGGATAATAATATTTAAAATAAATGGAATATTTTAAGATCGATAAAACTTGTGTTGTTTTCCCTCTCCTTAACATGAATGGTTATGGGGAATAGAATATTCATATGAGCACCAAGTAATAGGCTTCGTGCTTGTTGTAAACGGAATAGAAAACTTAATCCCTGCATAATCCTCTTGTGTTGTGGGATGTAAATATTCAACCGAGAAAGGGTAAGAATACCTTAGAAGTTTCATGAGTAATGTGAAAGCCAAGAAGGCCTGGTAAAAACCTTGGAAAATACTTAGAAGTTTCCCTTAAATGGATAAGTCCAATTTTCAGGTTGTTAACATGCAGAAATCATGTGTATGATTCAGAATACAACACAGTCATTGATTTGTCTTAGAGGGTAGATCTTAACCTTCCTCAGAGAAGGCTATGATTCCTAGAGAAGAGGTACCTCGATTCAATAGAAGCCCTTAGATCCTCCAACAAGATGTCTAAACAAATTATGGACCATAGAAGAGAAACGTAAGTCAACCAAAAGGTGAGGTCATAAGAGACTCTGATGGGGGTGACTCTGAGTTAAATTGAGCCATTAATCTCTCGAAGTGTGCACCATAAATAATTGTGACCGTTGATGTGTGTTTGTGTGTGTGAGGAATAGGGTTCCATCCCTTGGATCCATGCCTTATAATATAAGCATGAAGAGAGATACGACGATTTCCTAATGATGTGGAGTGCCAGCAAGGAAACCTGCATGTCCATAGGAGTGATAGGCGTCGCTATTAGGATGGTTGACGAAGCAGGAGTGGTCCTGGAAGGCTGTAAAATTCTTATGGTGTCGACGATGATCTAGACTTTAAAATATACAGACATTATATCTCAATTGTTGATCATGGAGGAACCATCGGAGTCAGTGGTCAGAGTGGCCTTCGTTATGGCACTCCAATGAGAAAGGCCTGAGGGAAAATCTAGATCATTAATCAGATTAAAGGTGAGATCAATTCTTGTTCGTAGATCTTTGTAGGGTCTCGTCTAAGTGAGGTTAAGAGGGAAGGTGACATCTTGCTGACATCACGTTGATGAGGAATGTCTACACACCCGAGGGTAATATGTGGCAGCCTGTATTTGGTTGAAGGAATTGGGAGTGGGTCCCTGTCGAGCTTAGACCTTTGAATGGGTGCTTTAATTATAAATCATTGAATCTGTGGGTGGAGAGATCTCCACTTTTGATCAGATATTAGGTTGTCAGAATGCTTGTGCATGGGGTTGATGAGGGACTCCAATAGCAGAGCTTTGAGAATGAACCCAATCCATTAGATCTGTTAGATTGTTTGTAGAAAAGGATCTAAATCGTCAGATCCATAGTAGTGCTTTTTGTCTGAGTTTGATACTCATAGTAACCTTGGATGTCGAGGTGTAGGTACTCTAAAGGTAAGAATCCAAGGGGCGATTTTTACCATAGATTAGGTAGAGTATAAGGAGAGACCTCAATCGTTAGATCTATGATCCATCCTGAAGGGGAATAAAGAAGTACGATGAAATCATGATGACATATAATACCAACATGGAAGCTTACGTGTCCGTTAGGATGGTGTGTGGTGATAGTCGATTGGTCGATGGGCCGAGTGTGAACCCTATTGGGTGAGAAGGGCCTTAAAAATATGATTTGAGCCTTATCCATTAGATCCAAGAGTTTATATATCTCGATTGTTCATCTAAGAGGTGTGGGTCGGAGTGAGTTGCAAACCTAGAGGAAATGGACTCCAAGGAAAGGAGCTCTGAGAGAGAACCGGAGTCGTTGATTTATACATAGAGTAATCTTGTCCATTATATCCCAAGGGAATGGAATCTTATGGGAGGAGCCCCAAGAGAAATTGAGGGTTGTCGATTAGGGAATCAACAAGATTAAATCTCAGTCACAGATATCTATAGGCCCGGTTAAGTAAGGAAGGAGGAGGAATGATGTCAGATGTCGTACCTAACCTAATAAGAAATGGACACATGCCAACATTAGGATGGATGAGTCCTATACTCTGTGATGACGTGTATAATAATGTCAATCCATGTGTCGATATGTGAGTGTATCCATGTGTCGGGTGGAGGTTGTGCCATGTGTCAAGTTGAATTGGATTTTTGAGGCAGAACTTTGCATTATGGTATATGTGTCACATGTCACGTCAGGAGGTAGACATTAGCAGGGCCACATGTCATGACAAGTGATAGTTAAGGCGTCATATGGGAGGACATGTGTCGAAGGTTGATTGGTTGAGGGGATGAGAGTAGGCCTGGTTGGTTAAAAAGGGCCCTTAAGTTGACACCTTAAATCTCGATCGTTGATCAGGGGGAAGAAATAATGTTCTCCACTATCCATTGAAGTGATCCTGTCAAAGAGGTTTGAATTAACTGAATGGGTACATTCTGATGAGCGGACTCCAATGATCGATCTGGACCATTGAGCGGTGAGTGACCGCAATGTAAGGATGATCATCGATCTATCATGGAGTTCCACATGATCACACAAATGAAAAGGACAAGTGCCAATACCTGGTTAGGTAAGCCCTAGTATCCTATGACGACGTGTAAAACCACGATAGTCCATAGATCAAGTAGTGGGTGGATACATATGCCATATGGGTATCATGCACATATGAAAGGTCCCAGTAAAGCGGGGGTTAAACTGTCATATCTCTGAGCCCTTCGATTGTTCATCAATCTGAGTGAAACAATTTCAAGCTGTGTAAGCAGAGAAAAACCCTGAAGCCCGAAATTCTGGAGTGGATCTCCACCGTAGGTTCTAGCGTGAGGAGAATCTTCGTCAGCAATTTGATTAAGTCCATAAAGTTTAATGAGGATGATGGAAGAGTAGGGTTAACCTACAACTGTCGGTCAACTCATCTTACGACCAAATTTGGTCGGTAGCAGTCTAGGTGAATAAGAGTGTTGAAGTTAAAAACCTCCGGAGCATCGGAGTTCCGAAGCTCCAATTAGCGCCCACTTTTGGTTAGCCCTAGGTTCTAGCCCATGGTCACATGTATAACTTTTTCAAGTAAAGAGGGATATCGTGCTACATACTAAAAGTCAAATTTCAGAGACTTTAACAAGTTTCCCTCAATCCCGAGGAGTTTGGATTTATCTAAAAATTAGCACAAACATTCATACTACCTACTTCATATATATCAACAAATTCGACAGAGGAAAAAACACAATATAAATTTGGATTTGACGAAGTTCAATAGAGATCATACTACAACGAAATTGAATTGACAAAAGCGTCAACAGGAAAACGACATAGTTTTGGACCTAGAATGAAGTTCAACCGAGATCCCATCAGATGAATTTATTTGGATTTAAATGAAATTGAACAGAGACTCATAATAAAAATTCAGAACTAACACCCTGGTTTACCAGCAAACAATGCATTGTTAAATTCTAAATAATCTCAACTAAAGACTTTGTCATTCAACTTCAAACNGTCAGCAATTTGATTAAGTCCATAAAGTTTAATGAGGATGATGGAAGAGTAGGGTTAACCTACAACTGTCGGTCAACTCATCTTACGACCAAATTTGGTCGGTAGCAGTCTAGGTGAATAAGAGTGTTGAAGTTAAAAACCTCCGGAGCATCGGAGTTCCGAAGCTCCAATTAGCGCCCACTTTTGGTTAGCCCTAGGTTCTAGCCCATGGTCACATGTATAACTTTTTCAAGTAAAGAGGGATATCGTGCTACATACTAAAAGTCAAATTTCAGAGACTTTAACAAGTTTCCCTCAATCCCGAGGAGTTTGGATTTATCTAAAAATTAGCACAAACATTCATACTACCTACTTCATATATATCAACAAATTCGACAGAGGAAAAAACACAATATAAATTTGGATTTGACGAAGTTCAATAGAGATCATACTACAACGAAATTGAATTGACAAAAGCGTCAACAGGAAAACGACATAGTTTTGGACCTAGAATGAAGTTCAACCGAGATCCCATCAGATGAATTTATTTGGATTTAAATGAAATTGAACAGAGACTCATAATAAAAATTCAGAACTAACACCCTGGTTTACCAGCAAACAATGCATTGTTAAATTCTAAATAATCTCAACTAAAGACTTTGTCATTCAACTTCAAACAAGGACAAGGTATAAATTTTTGAACATAGACCATACTTAATATGAATTCTAATTCCACAATGAGGATCAAGCCATCCCAAAATAGAGAGCAAAAAACGTCAGGAATTACATTGAAAATTTAAAATAAAAACACGGTAATTATTATCCGATTGGCAGAAATTGTAATTTTAAAAACAAATTCTGAACTAATATTCGTTGAAAGCAATCATAACAATTGGCTTCTAGGATTTCCAATGTTTCTATAGTGGCCTTATCAGTCTAACATACAACTACACTAATGCTAGGAATAAAAATCAGAATATAAAAATACCATAACCAATGAATTGTTTCTTAATGAAGATGCCTTCAAAGTCTTGCGCTCCTTCATGTCCTTTGCTTGCTAATCACATAGACTTCGCTGGTACCTCCCAGCCAATTCTAGGGGTACTCTTCTTCCCCCTTAGCCCCCCAAGAAGCAAAGGGGCCACACACAAGAAACCAACAATAGTAGCTCCAAAACTTGCCCTCGCAAGGAAGAGCTTCCACTCTTTTTACAAGCTTGGTATCCCAACTCTCACAAGTAAAACACGGTCCAATAAAAATTTGGCAGAATAACAATGCTCAGAAAATCAGATCCTTTTCCCTTCTCCAATTTTTTTTTTTATAAACTTTTCTTCACTGATACATGTCCTCATGCACATATAATTAACTTTTTAGTTAATTTTAATTTGGATTACTCACTCACACACTTGTCACACTCTCCCCAAGTTACACCAGTATTTAGCATTTTTATTTTATTTAAAAGGTCAAAATCCATCACAATCCTCAATGTGCTCCTATTTTCATTCATAGGTGTCCCCGTGTTCCCCAAATTCTCATTTAAGGAGTGTCCTCTAACTAGATTAGTTAGAGTTTAATTAGGAGTCTTCTTCTAGTTAGACTAGTGTAGTTTGACTCTAGATTCTATTCTATGTACAACCAACCTCTCAAGTTATTATTTAATTCTATTTAATATTTCATTTTTAGTAAATTCATACACATGTGTGCATTTTATTCAATCTTTATATTTTTCCCATATTTTCCTGGAATTAGATTTATCCAAACTTTAATATTATAATTAGTCCCCAATTTAAACTTAGACTTAGGTCAGATCTTAGACTTAGGCTTAGACTCTTGTTGGGATTTCCAACTAATAATCTATCATTTAATTAATTAGTTAATCCAACAAGGTCTAATATTTCAATGTTTTCTAGGCCATCAAGATTTATTGACCTAAGTTTAATTATGCGACATTCCCTTCAATACGCACCTCTGTGCTCCAAGTGTGCCACTCACCTTAGAATTTTTTTGGAAGTTTTCTAACCCTTGGGTTCAACACTCCACTTGGTCAGCCTTGTGAGAGACTAAGGGCTTCTAAGGAATAAGGACTATGCCTTATTGCACGCTCCTTAGAAATCTTTGAGAGCAACTATCTCAATCTACCCTCACGTCATCGTGGACCTCTCAAACTAGGTAATCATTAACCTACAGTTCATACTATGGTGGGAGTGCTACTAGGATATGACAGGAACGTTGTCACACCTCTCCCTCAAATGTCTAGTTTCTGTGTATGGCCCTTTTACTCCTTATGTGAGTCAGATTAGCAAGCATCGTCAAGACTGCATCCACTAACAAAAACATTGTTAATAATTCAATATACATAAATTCATACTAAAATCAATCATACAGCGTATGTGCATGAAATGAAATACTCAATAAATACAATCCACTCCCTGACTCAATCTAGAGTCCAATGGAATCCATTGATGCCATCAGCATCCTTAACCTGTCATGTGTCCTGCACACTCAGGACAACTCGTCAAAAGAATATGTCAATATTTATACATCAATATAATCAATAAGCCATAACACCTCAACATCATCATATATAACCCATAATCTGAATAAAATCACAAAGTACCATACCCAAATCACTTGCAAGCAAGTGTCCTCAAAGAACAAGACAATAATAGTGTGCTCGGTGGAGCGGTATGTTACATGCACCCCCTCTTGTTTTAAAATTCATCCCGAAGTTTGTACATTATATATAAAAACAAGTAATAAATTTCTATTACATAGATCTGTATGTCTAATCTATCAAACAAGGAAATTATTGACGCATCTCATATGCGTCCTCCAAGGTAGTCGAGTGTGGACTATAATTGTCCCACTAGACCTTGACCTGATCGACTGTTCGATGTCATAGTTGTCGAATGGGATGGTCCAAAATGCGGATTGGCTCCCCCATGAGAGAACCCTTGTATGACACCTGCAAGGAGCTCATGTCAATAACATGTGAAGGGTCACTAATATAATGTCTCAAAACAGATACATGAAATACGTCGTGTATACACCTCAAAGAATCAGGCAAGGCTATTCTATAAGCCACAAGTTCTTTGTTTTACACTACTTCGAAGGGTCCCACAAATCTAGGAGAGAGTTTAGCACCCTTTCCAAACTTGATCGAACTCTTGTGATTTTTTACCCAAAATAAGACTCTGTCTCCAACTTCATAACATCAGTCAACGTGATGTGCATCAACAAAAACTCTTATGTCGATCGTGCGCTTCCTTAATCCTTTGTCTTATCGATTGCATTTGTTCTTCCATTTATTGAATCGCTTATGGTCCTACTAGAACCCTGTCCTCGATCCAATCCCAACTCAACAATGTCTAAAATGGTCATCCATAAAGAAACTCAAATGGTACCATCTTAATCGTACATTGATAGTTTTTGTTGTATGGAAACTCTACTAGTGGCAATAATCTGGGATTACTGAGAGGGGGGGTGAAT
>SNQJ01S0224112.1:0-14803 GCA_010110895.2 Picea sitchensis | reverse complement strand
TGAAATTTGTCTCTAAGTTTCAATCTCCAAGACTGTCCTTTGCTGCTGTTTTAGGACAACAAACAATCAAGTAACTTTCTGCTCATAATTTTTATGGTTAAGTGCTCTTTTGAGGTGCCCTTGCAAGTGTTTTCATACCCCAATGTTAGCACATGCAATATACTCAAAACAAATAGCACTCCTCTTGATCTTTACAACTCTAACAAACCGATCTATACTCTAAGCATGCATGAAATGAACAAAAGTATTTTTGGTCAACATGACCTTAGATAAAACCCCCTCGGGGAAAACTAGTTTGGAATGAAGGTATATATAATGATGATCTTAAGTAGTGAATACAACAAGTAAGCCAATACAATGTAACCTGATACAATAGCAACTCCTCACGAGAAGATTTGGATTTCCAAGAAGAGAAATGCGCCCAAGCTTAGTGCGCCCTCTTCTCTTGTTGCTCTATCCACCGAAGTGATGCACCCGCCTTCCTCCTTGGTCCAATGAAGAATCCCTTCCACACAAATGTTCTCTTGCGTGTCTCCTCCAACATGAGCCAAACATATATGAGATAGCACAATTTCTTCTATTACCTGCTAGTGGTGCACCCTCCTCCAATCAAAAACCAATACCAACAAATAATGAGGACCTAAGCCTCCATGAGCGCTCTATGAAAGATGGTGCCCAAGCTCTCCTCTCCCAATGCTTCCATTCTTATCCTCTTGCCCTTCTCCAAACTCTCTTGGTGAACATACAAGTGAACGAGCCTCCAAATGCCCTATGTGCCCCTCTTAAGGAATCATAAGGAAACCTAAAAGATGTGTTGACCACCTATTTCGACTAGGGGGTCAACTCCATGTACCATGAAGCTATGTACCTGATGGTGCAACAAAGTTGAAGACCTTCTGGTTCTACAAGGAGTTTTTGGCCCCTAACATGTCTTTTTGTAATTGGAATGTCCGCTCCCCTGCGTGGGATAATAATGTAATGAGTCAGCATGAGTCATATTTTAGTTAGTTACCTAAGACTTTATCATTAGGGAAGTCCTTTCATCGAGTGTTTTTTATCCTTAGGTAATTTTTAATTACCCTTGAGTTTTTCACTCACAATAATCTTCCAAAGTGGTGGAAGGCGTTCTAATGATCGAGCCCAATGGGTGACTAGGGTTTAGGAATATTGTAAATGACCATGCTAGACATCTTCCAAAGTCTTGCGGAATTTCGTCGAGTTTTAATAGTTTTTTTTTTAATTTATTAAAATTACCCATTTAATGGTAATTTTAATTAAATTTGATGTAAAAATGTAAAAATTTGGTCCTAAGGGATTTTGATAGGGGCATGGGTACTCAAAAGAAATGGAAAGAGACCCCCTACACTCTTGGACCAAGTTTCAGCTCAATTGGACAAGTTTTGCTAGGTCATTGTTCATGAGGAGTCCAAGTCAGTCTTGAGTCATCGATTAATTGCTTTAATTTGGCTAAGTAAAAATGCTAAAAATTGTAAAATGAACAAAAAGTCATGAGAAAGAGTGGGAGATGTTTCCTAAACCTTTTCCTAAGTTATAAAAGTGATTTTCTAACTTAAACCAACCCCCCTTGCTTAGCCACAACCTCAAGTTGACCCTCTCCCTAAGAAAAGTGCGCCCCCTTTGGTGAGTAACTTAGCCAAACTCAAAAATTAAAGTGAAAACTCACCTAAAACCGTAAGTGCCCCCCCCTAAGGCTCTAACCAAGTGACTGGGTGGGTCTAAAGGTGATTCCTCCCTCTACATACTAAACCCTCAAACCCTAGCTATGCTAAAACCCTAAAAGTGCGCAGCTCCTTGAGATGATCATTTCTCTTGGGTGAGTGACACTTGGAGCTCATCCAAGAGGGGCTTCTCTTGCATCCCAAGTATAAAAGAAAGCCTACCCCCCCCCACATTACACGTCTATTCTCAGAACAAACTTATGCTGCCCAAATCTCTCCCATTCCTCTCTCTCATTTTGCTCTTTCTCTCTTGTAAATCTTGCTGCAAGTATTTGCAGCGACATTTTTCTGAATAATATAAAAGCTTTGGAGGATCCATGGTGTGCATTGAGAGTCTTCTTGGTGCCATATTTGTGCTTCATTGAGGTGATATCTGTTCTTGGTTTTTTTTGTGTATTTCTTGCTCATAGATCTAGTTTAGGAGATACTTTGCTTGGATAAATTTATGGTAGTCTTACTGTAGATTTAGTGAGCTGAATTCTTATTGATATTGCAAAGTATTTTTTTATTCTTATTTCATATGAATCTACTCACCTCACTTTGCTTGGATAAATTTATGGTAGTCTTACTGTAGATTTAGTGAGCTGAATTCTTATTGATATTGGAAAGTATTTTGTTATTCTTATTTCATTTGAATATACTCACCTCCTTTCATTTTCTGTAGCAAGATCTCACATTTTGGCAGGTCACCAAGGGTTAGAGAGGTCAAATTTCAGATCTGGAAATTTGTCTCTTCAACCAACAAAAGCCTCAAATATTTTCTATTCCATTTTTTGTTATTTCCTTTTCTCTTTTGGACAATTTTCTGTTCTGTAATAGGTTTAAAATCATTTATTTTCTTGCTGATTTTACATGTAAAATTTCTGTTTTCACTAACATAATTTTTTTTGAGTGTTTTGGTTGTTTTACAACAACTCCAACAATCTTTAGCTTGCTGATTTTTGCAGATTCTCGCCAGAACAAGGGCAGGTGCTGCCCGTTTGGGGCCTCAAAACACTCAAGAAGAGTCTTCCAACTTGGGGTAACAAAACCCCCTTCTCCTCTCATCTATTTCCTTCATTGTAAGCAACCCAAGAGAGTCTCTTGGACTTGCATTCTTCTCTAAGTTCTAAATTTCTGTTTTGCAAATAATAATTAAATTTGCCTACACCTTGCAAAGTGGTTTAGCATAGCCAACCCATGCAAAATCGTAAGACTAGGTAATAATTTTTATGTTTTATGCATCTAATGTTTTGCCCCACTTGTCCTTAAGGCAAGGTTGAGAGGCTAGGTTTATTTGCTTATCTTTCAAGTTATTCATCTAATTATTCACCCACTTTGGCAAAAAATTGGTAGGCTTGTCCTCCTCCTTTTGACTTTGTTGAGATTGCTTAGTATTTAGTTTATTCTCCAAGTCTTTTAATTTCATTGATTTATTTTGCCTACACCTTGCAAAGTGGTTTGGCTTAGCCAACCTATGCAATATCGTGAGGCTTTCTTTCTTGTTTGATTTGTTAATATCTCTTTTAGTAATCATTTGTTAATATCCCATTAAGTTGGAAAGTAATGTTTTATCTTAAGTAATCTCTTGTTTCAAGTTGGGAATTAATCTTAGGTTGCACTCTATCTTCTTAAGTTGGAATTAATCATAGCTTGTATCTTTAGGATTGGAAGTAATTTATCTAGTTTAACTAGGCACCCATAACTGGTACAACTTTCACCATAAAAAATGGTGACTTGTGGAGGCTACAGGGGGTGTTAAGTCGGGGACGACTTCACGACACTAGGTGTCCTTCCTGCTTGAGTGCCCAAGCATTCTGGGTTGACCCGTGGAGCTAGGGAAGGGCCTTGCTTGCCCTTCTTCTTGAGCACTCAACAATCATTTTGGTCAAAGCGGTAAGAGTTTAGGGGTAGACACATAGTCTAGGCTTGCATCCTCACCTAGTTTAACTAAGTCTTAAAACTCTTCTAAAATTTACTTACACAACCTTTACTTTTCAGTTCCAAGCATCTTAATCTAAGTTGTGTATTTTTACTTTCTTGCACTTTACTTTACAAGCATTTATCTATCTTGCAAGTTAAGTTACTTTTCAGTTGGGCACATCTACTTTCAAGTGATATATCTCTAAAGGTTGTGCACCATCTTTATTTGGGTAATTTACTTCCAAGTCTCCTCTTTTCCTAAGTTGTGCATTGGTCCTCATTTGCAAGTTACTTCCAAGTTAAGTTAAGTTAAGTTCCATTGTTTCATTTGTGGATATTTCATGCTTCATTGTGTATTGGATCTAATGGTTCTTTGAATTCTTTTGTATATATTGTGCAATTATCTAATTTGCTAGTTTCATTGTGAGTTTATCCTTGTTATATTTTATTTGTATATTTCATCTTGTAATTATCTCAAGTGTAAAGTTATACTCTTATTTTATTGTAGTTAGATCATTTAACTATTCTTTGTATATTTGTTGTATAAACTTAATTGACCCCATTTACCCAATCTTTAGGCACTAGTATTAGTTGTGCTTGTAGGGAAAAGTTTGCTTGTCATTGAAGCTTTGCATTTGCATTGCTGTTTGTGATATAGGTTAGTCTCCCCCTAACTTAACAAACTAAAATTAACTCCTAGATCAAATTAATCAACTTACATAGTAAGTAGGGTTTACCCCCCTTGGCTTCCCTAGGAGTGAGCCTAAACGGAAGAAGTCCAAGTCGAGGTGACAATGGGTTTTGACTTAGACATTGTGCCTCCAAGGACACACCAAGTGGGTTGGAGACTTCTCCATGCTTGTAGGTGTGTATAAGGACAACAACATATTTGGTGCCGTTGCTAGGGATAAGTCTCTTGTCCTTGGTTAAAAAGACTTACTTTGATTTATTCTTTAAAAACTAAGTAATAGAACTTGCCCTTAAATTTTTTTAACTTGAGTTGTGTTTTGCTTACTCTCAAAGTGGCGACTCCTTTAGAAAATTCTTTGAAGTATACTACTAGGAGCAATCCAGAAGGGATGGTTTATTCTTTCCTGAACCTGAAAAGGTTTATAGGAGGAGAATAAATAGACTTGCTCCTCGCAGGCTACTTGAAAGTCTTGGAGAAGAAGCAATCTTTGATATCCATCTCTTGTTTGGACATAATAATCCTACAACTGTTAATACTACAACAACTAATTCTAATTCAATTATGGGTGATCTACTAAGACCTTTGAACTTTGCAGCTATTCAAGGTGCTCCTCGTGCAATTCCTGACAAAGTTATTGAGAAATTGCCTGCCTTTCAGGGAAATGCTGCAGTTAGTGCCAAAGCTCACATCTTAAGTGTTGACTTATGTTTCAACAAGTGGTGTAATGGCCACAATCATGAGGATGTCAAGATGACCTTGTTTGTATATTCTTTAGACGGGGATGCAGCTGAGTGGTTTTCGGAATAGGATCCTAATAAGTTTAGCACCTTGGCTGAAATTCATAAAGCCTTTAGGGAATGGTGGGGTGATCGGAAAGAGGATCGACATTTTCTAGCTGCCCTTAGTACAAGTCAGAAAAAAGAGAATGAGACTATGGATGAGTTCAATAAAAATTAATGACTTGGTTAAGAGTCTCCCTACAACTATCAAGCCTCCTGATGCATCTATTTTAATTCATTACATGGAAGCCTTTGAGAGGGAAATCATATATCAATTGAGGGATAAGGATCCACAAACTCTAAAGGATGCACAAAACTTTGCCATAAGGATAGATAAGAATATGCAAGATGCTAGGAAGTCCAACATTCCTGGTTTTTCAAGGGGAACTTCTTCCAAGAATGTTGATGAAAGGAAGAAGAAAGTAGAGGGTCAAGAGTCTTCTAATGATAGCATTAAGGAGCTAACTCAATTGATCAAACAAATGGAAATTAACCATGCCAATCTGATGAATGCCTTACAAAATAGTTTGATCACTATGGAGAGGGCACAATCTAGTAGATCCCATCACAAGCCAAATGATAAATGGCCAAAGAGACCTCCTCATCAAGATCAAAGGCCACCAAATCCTTTTGAGTCCACCAACTTGGTCGATCATCAAGCCATACCGTATTGTAGACCTTGTGGTGAATTTCATGATGAAATGACTTGCCCAGTTTTCCTTGAAGGTTGTGATGAAGGAGATTATTTTAACTCAAGAAATGAACAAGTTAATATGTGTGGTAGAAAGTACAATGTTGGAATGCATGATTGGATGGAATTTGTTGAACAAGGTAGTAGTGCTAGTTGCATGAATAATGTTGTAGATAAGGCAACAAAAAAATTTGGCCCTAAGCCTACTCCCCAACAAGTGTCAGAAATTGATAAGTATAGAGGCATTACTTACCATAGGAATAGACAAAAAAATCAAGATAGACCTCAAGTGAACATTCCTAAGGTAGCTCCTTCCCCTCCTAAATCAAATGTGCATGCAAATTCAGAGTTAAATATTGATTTAGGGGGATGGCTCAATAATGAGAAAATGTGGGTTCCTGTGTTAGAAATAATGAAGATCCCTTCTCAAAGGGAAAAATTGCTTAATGCCATAGAAGATCCTCACCAATACATTGTGGATAGATAGCCAACAATAGCTTACCAGGATGCACCAGTAATTTTGTAGAATTGGGATAGGGGAAATGAAAAGAATCAACCTTTTTTCCTCTCTCTCTACTTGTGAACAATCATCTCCTTCATAATTGCATGCTTGATTCAGGAGCAAGCTCAAATGTTATGACTAAGAAGGTAATGCAACAATTGAACCTCAGGATATCAAGGCCTTACCATAACATTTGTGCCATGGACAATAAAATGATTAAAGTGCATGGTTTGATTAAAAGTTTACAAGTACATTTGGCTGTTTTCCCAGACATCATGATAGAAATGGATATAGTTGTAATAGATGTGCCTGATGCTTGGGGAATGTTGCTTTCAAGAAAGACAACTGCCCAGTAATAGATGTTCCTGATTCTTGGGGAATGTTGCTTTCTAGGAAGACAACCACAGATTTGGTTGGTAATTTACAAATGTATTTAACTTATGCTACCATCCCCACGCCATATGGAACTACTTTTAAGCTAAATAGAAAATTGGAAAGAAGGTATCTTGTAGAAGACCCAAGGAATCCTAGGAATGAGTTAAAGTATAAAGAGGATGATCTTGGAAATTATGCTATCTTGTCTAACTCTTTAGGTCCTATAGAAGAAGAAATTAAAGAAAAGAGTTGACGAATTGTGGTGTATGCATTTTGATGGTGCTTTTCTAGAGCAGGAAAGGTGCTGGAATAGTCATTGAATCTCCATTTGGTCAAGAATTTAAGTTTGCTTATAGATTAGAGTTTGATGCTACAAATAATGGTTGAATATGAAGCTTTGTTACTTGGTTTAGAGCTTTGCAAAGATATGGGTGTCAAATGTTTAAACATAAAGGGAAATTTAGATTTGGTCATACAACTTTGGCAACAAATTTGCTTGCAAATCTGAAAGGCTAAAAAAGTATTGGAATGCAATATGGGACTCCATAGAAAGTCTAGAAGCTTTAAACCTTATTGCAATTCCTAGTGAACAAAATTCTAAGGTAGATGAACTAGCTATAGCTGCTTCCACTCTTCAACTTTCCCATGATTTGATTAAGGAGAATATTTCAATGAAAGTCATTTTTAGGCCCAGGTTGCCTCCTATACACATCTTGCAAACGTGAGCCAAGTCCCCGCTTCACTTAGTGTCCTTGGAGGCACAATGCCTAGGGTTCAAAGATGCCGCCACTTTGGCTTGAACCTTTTCCGCCTAGGCTTACTCCTAGGGAAGCCAAGGGGGTGACCCCTAGTTTTAGATGAAATTTAATGCTAAGCTCCCAGGAGTTGTTTTTAATTAGTCAAGGTTTAGGGGAGTCTAACCTATGATGCAAAAGCAACAATGCAAGGTGCAAGAGTTTCTATGTCATAAGCCTCTTCCCTAGGTCAACTAAGACTCGTGCCTAAATTGGGCAAGGGGTCAACTAAATGTAAGGGTGTTTCTGCTACAACATGATTACAAAGATTACAAAAGAATAGTTATTCTTCAAAATTGTTAGATACAAGTAATTACAATAAAGAATGCTAGTTACACAAAATTACAATAAGATACAATTTACAATAGAACAAGCTAACCATGTTTGTTTAAATGTGCAAGATATTAAAGAAGATCAAGGCATAAGCATCATCAACACATTAAGCCTAAGCATGCCCCAATAGCACTTACCTATTGGACCGCCTTCCCTCAATGTCATCAACACTCAAAGATTCACAAGGACACTTAGAAGATTTGAAAGATTTAAACACAAAGTGTCCCACAATGATTAAGATACTTAATTGAATAACCACAAAGCATTACTTCTGTGAATGAGATTGAAAGATTAAGTTGTAAGTATTAAACCACAAGATGAATTGGATTTAACCAAGGTTTATTTGCTTAGTGAGTTAAGGCTTCTCAAAGATTTTAACACTTTTAATTTCCTTACAAACCCTCCTCCCCACTGCCAGCCTACACTGATGCTCAAGAAGTGAGGCACCAAGGCCTACCCTAGCTTCATAGGTCAACCCTAAGAATTGAGTTTTTACGGAAAAAGACGCTGTATGCCATTACACCGCACTGCCTTAGCACCTTCAAGGTTCCCTCCCTCAACTTCATTTTAGATGGTGAAGATGGTGGTTCAAGGTACCCCTATTAAGTCTCTTAAATATATATATATATATATATATCAATTGGTTAGACTTTTAGGTGTATTAGAGAGTGTTTTAATGACTTTAGTTGCCTTAAATTGGTGATTTAAGGCAAAACTGAAACTTTATGCAAAATTTTTAAAAATGTGTTATTAAGCATGTGAAGTTAAGCACATTAACACATGTAAAGCATGTAAGAGCAAGCTGAATAATGATTTAGTTTATCACCATTGATTAGACCATTAACATGAAAGCTTGTTGTGAAAGAATATTAATGCACAAGGGCAAGAACAACTTACAAATAAAGAATGAAACTTAAGCTCACTAGCACTTATCTTATGATTTAAAGCATTAAGAGATAAAGCATTAAGTGTGGAGAGAGAAAGTTTGAAAACTTAGATGTGTGCCTACACCATCAACTTATCCAACAATACATTAACTTGAGTGTGATGGCAAGTGGCCTTAGAGATGTGATAAAATGAAAAGGAAAACCACTTATTGGACCATAAAAGCATTAACCATTTAATGTTGGATTAGAGCATGTAAACAAGATAGATCTTAAGATGGATTAAAACATGCAAGTAGATTAAACAAGTTGATTATGCCCCAAGGGCTTAAGCTAAGGATTAATATGTGAAGAGATCTAGATCTAGAATATTTTAACCATTAAAGCATTAGAAACCCATCAACACATTACTTATCCTAGCCTTATCATTTTGGGGGTTTCTCTCTCAAGGTGTAGGCACTATTAAGATTAGATGTTTTGAAAGGAAATGAAAAGTAAGACAAATGACTAAGGGCACAAGGTGAGGCAAGCCTACCTTATTGTGCCAAAGAGGTTGTGAGGAAAGTAAGCAAAACCACTATGAACAAGATGCTTACTAACCCCATGTCCTAGCTTAGAAAAACGATTTAGAGATGAAAAACTCAAAGCCAGGATCAAACCCTAAGCTCACACGTGGAAGGTAGGTCGCATCAGTTCTCCTCTCAAGCTATGAGCCATTAGAAATCAACAAAGTGAGTAGATCTATGCACAAGAAGCTAGAAAAGAAAGAAGGGAGGTTGAGATTTGTTACCCACTTGAAGAGAATGGCCTTGGAGTGTTGTGTGGATGATTTTGGGCAACCTAACCTCTTCAACCTGTTAAGAACCTACAAAGAAAACTATGCTTTGGTTGAAAAGCTACACACAACTGAAGGTACAAAAAAATTTCTGTTTTTAGGGCAGAAATTTTTCTCATGGAAAATCTATGATAAAAGTGTATTAAAATGACCAATCTAAGATATTGAGCTAACTGAAATATTATGTGGAGTGAACAACAATAAAAGGAGTAAAGAATGAGAAAGACGAAGTTTGTGCGAGCTTTAAGGGAGGACTCTTCCTCGAGGCATTCCAAATAAAACTCTTGAAGCCAAACCTACAAAACTTGACAAGATATGATGCATACAAGAAGATAATATGACCGAATATGCTAACAAAATGAAATACTTGCACTCATTAAGCAAACTCCACATATAGATTCACAAGAATACTCATTGTTAGATCTACCCAAGTAAAACACTTTACCTAAGAATCTAATCTATGCAACCATCATACCAAATTTCATTGAACATTACCTCATGTGTAAGCAAAACAAAATATTTGTTGCTCTTCCAATATCCTCCAAAGTTTCTCTTTATTACTCAAAAAATGGATCTTGAGAAATACTTGTTCCAAAACCCTACGAGCCAAAGAAAGCATGGGTAAAAAAATGGATGAAAGATGGACAAGAAAGAGAGAGAGAGAGAGGGTGAAAATCAAGTAGCATAACAATAGCTCAAGATATGGTGAGGGAGGAGGAGGAAAGGGATCTATTTATACTTGAGAGTAAACCTACCTCTCTTTGATCAATGCCAAGTGTTCACCAAACACAAGATGAGATCCCAAGGAGGGAGGCGCACCACTTAGGGTTTTGACAAGGATTGATGAGGTGGATGAGTTGTGAGGCATTGGGATCAAGCAAAAAGGAAAGTGGGAGGCTAGGAAGGTGTGCCAAATGAAGCTTTAGTTTATCACCATTAAGATGAAAGCTTGTTATGAAAGAATATTAATGCACAAGGGCAAGAACAACTTGCCAAAGAATGAATGAAACTTAAGCTCACTAGCACTTATCTTATGATTTAAAGCATTAAGAGATAAAGCATTAAGTGTGGGAGAGAAAGCTTGAAAACTTAGATGTGTGCCTACACTATCAACATATTCAACAATACATTAACTTGAGTGATGGCAAGGATTTAGAGATGTGATAACATGAAAAGGAAAACCACTTATTGGACCATCAAAGCATTAACCATTTAATGTGTTGGATTAGAGCATGTAAACAAGATAGATCTTAAGATGGATTAAAACATTCAAGTAGATTTAAGTGTTGATTATTCTCTATGCCTAAAGTTATGATTAATGTGTGAAGAGATCTAGATCTAGAATATTTTAACCATTAAAGCATGAAGAGATCAATAACACAATACTTATCCTAGCCTTACGATTTTGGGGATGTCTCTTTCAAGGTGTAGGCAATTATTAATATTAGACAAGCTTGAAAGAGAAATGGAAAAGAAAGAAAACACTCTAGGGCATGCAAGGTGGGAGGTAAGCTCACCTCAGCCTATATGCTGAAAGGAAAGCAAGCAACAACTATGAACAAGATGCTCACTAACCCCACGTCCTAGCTTAGAAAAACGATTTAGAGATTAAAAACTCAAAGCTAGATCAAACCCTAAGCTTACACGTGGGAGGTAGGCCTGGTCACCTCCCAAGCTAAGGAGCCAACAAAATCAAACAAAGTAGGTGGATCATGCAGTCAAAGAAGCTGGGGAAAAGAAAGAAACCAGGTTGAGATTTGTTACCCACTCAAAGGCTGATAGCTGGCCTTGGAGTGTCAGGTGGATGATTTTGGGCAACCTAACCTCTTCAACCTCAAGTAAGAACTCATAGAAAACCAAAGAAGTTATGCTTCTGCTGAAAACCATACAACCAATGACAAGAAAATTTCGCTTTTAGGGCGTAAATTTTTCTCATGGAAAATCTATGATAAAAGTGTATTAAAATGACCAATATAAGATATTGAGCTAGCTGATATATTATGTGGAGTGAACAACAATAAAAGAAGGAGTAAAGAGTGAGAAAGACGGAGTTTGAGTGAGCTTTAAGGGAGGACTCTTCAGGCATTCCCACAAACCCTTTGAAGCCAAACCTGCAAAACTTGACAAGATATGATGCATACTAGAAGATAACATGGTGAATATGCAAACAAAATGAAATACTTGCACCCTATTAGCAAAACTCCACATATAGATCTACAAGAATACTCAAGTATTAGATCTACCTAAGTAAAACACTTTACCCAAAAATCTAATCTATGCAACCATCATACCAAATTTCACAACATTACCTCATGTGTAAGCAAGAACAAAAAATACTTGTTTCTCTTCCAATATCCTCCAAAGATTCTCTTTATTTCAAAAATGATCTTGGAGAAATACTTGCTCCAAACCCTAAGAGCCAAAGAAGAATGGATGAAAGATGGACAAGAAAGAGAGAGAGATGGTGCAACCAAGCAGTGCATAACAATAGCTCAAGATATGGTGAGGAGGGAGTGAGAAAATAGATCTATTTATACTTGAGAGACAAACCTATCTTCTTGGATCAAAGTGTCCACCACCAAGCACAAGATGAGATCCCAAGGAGGGGCGCACCATCTAGGGTTTGAGACTTGGATCAATGAGGTGGATGAGTTGTGTGGCATTGAGATCAAGCAAAAGGGAAGTGGGAGGCTAGGAAAGGCATGCCAATAGATGGAGGGGGCCCAACTCATTTAAAAATAATTTTCTAGAGTTTTCCCATGAGGGGGGCCGTAACTTCCCTAGGAGGGCGTCAGTGCACCATCTTAGCTGCTTTGAAAGCAAAGAGTGGAAGGGAATGAATGAGGGAAGGGGAGTGGAGTCAAGATAGGAGGTGAGTTGGAGGGTGAGGGAAGGCACACCACACAAGAGAGGGGTCCCCAACCCCTTCTAGACTTAAGTCACAACGTTTCATCACCAAGTTGGGCATAAAACTCCGGGGGCATGAGAGGGTTTGAGTGATGTGGAGGGGTGAGGGGGGGTGTAAAGGTTAAATCAAGTTAGGTTGGGTAGGTTTAGGTTAGGAAAAAAATATTTCTCCTTTTCCAATCTTTACATCCACTTCCTAGCTCAATTCTTGGTACCACATTTTGACTTTATCAAGATCTACGATTAAAATTGTTGTTTTGACCTGACTTACACTTCTCGACAAACGCGATAAAGAAAAGTTGTCCGACCGAGCTTAAAATTTATCCATAAGTGGGGTCCATTCCATTTCTTTGGCACCGTTATCCCCGATATCTGTGGAGCGAATTAGAGATCATGTCCGAGGCTCCATTGTGTCCTGTTGAGTACCGAGAGCGTGATTGACTGAAAGCATGGCCTTGGAAGGCCCATGTTTCTTCTTCTTTGCTTTATTTGTCCTCGGTCACAACAACTTCCATCACCACCTAAGATGGACTTGTAATTCTGAGAGGACTCTGCTTTATGAGGTAATTGTCCAAGGTATCATGGTATGTGTCATATTTTGATCATTATAAACTTCTTACATATGCATTAGGTTACTTTCATTCCTGATGACTGATTCGATCAATCCACTTGAATTCATTGTTAAAGGTGATTGAAGGACTTTAGCAAGTCGATATTCATGGTTTTGGGTTAGCCACCAAGGGGATTTGCAAAGCCATCGCCCGATTCTACCGTCTTATCACATTTACATCTTATATTCCGCACATCTATCCCATTCTCTAGTTCGCCATTAGGATGACCTTTGAGGGTTACACTTGCCCGTGGGAAGAAGGGGCTAAAGGCCCGTGGGGGTAAAAATAACTGTAAAAGATAAAATCCATAGGAAATAAACCGAGATGTTCTTCGCTCAGGGATCCCCGAAAAGGCAATAAAGCCTCTCGATAAGAAACTAAAGGGACCCTAAGAAAAAATAAATAAACAAGACCTAACCAAGAGGGATGGGAGGTCCTTACCACGAAACACCCATTATGTTCATAGGTATCCGCCAGTATGACATTGCCATCATCTAGTCACTCACGCCAGGCGCTGGACCTTTGGTTGTAATGGCCAAGGGAAAGGGGGTCTCATCACGAAAGCCAAATCTTTTATCATCTCGCTAAGATACCGGTAACACTGCCGCCTCCGGGTCACTGCCAAGGCAATGTCCTCCGGTCAGACCTTTGAAGTAAAAAGAAAGAAAACAATAAATGAAAAGATAAAGGCAATAAAGGGCTTGGAAAAAAATGTATCCATGACAGGGACAACTCGCCTTTACAAAGGCACCCACAAACAATAGTTTCCCTTGGTCTTACTGTGACTGACATCCCTAAACCATATCAATTTCATAAAACATGGTTTGAATGACGCATCGCTTGTAGGAAAGGTCCAAAGGGCTTCAGCCTGGCGTGTGAAACCGGCTTAACAAGAGCTTCCCCACCCACCGCCACCTCGATGGGGGCTCTTTCTACTTAGGAGGGCAAGTCCAAAGGACACGTCCCTAAGGCAATCTAGGTAAAAGAAAGGCTAAATGGACAAAGTCAAAGATATTCCCTTCCACAAATTGTTGCCCAAAAGAGATAGTCAAGGAGATAAGACCATTGATGATGCACCTCGCTATGAGACAAAACAAAGAAAAACTAGAATGTGCTTTGCAGTGGGTTAGTACTTCATGAAATCAATGACTATCTTCAAATGTATATATGAGCAATGAATAAATATAATTATTGACGAAGTCAATGATTATTAACCAAAGGGAAAAGTCACTTCTTCAATAAATACATCAAGAGCATTCAATGTGTACAATTAAACCATGTATCATGTCATTAATGCAATAAACATATCAACTTAGCTCATATACAATATAATGCTGTGTCACCTATACTATTTCTGCTACAGGTATGACGTCATCTTTGATTCAAGAGTCAAAATGAGAGACAAAGAGCAAAAACGTTTTGTTAAATAAGCTTAGGGATACAATTATTAACTCAATGTCAATCAAAATAGATGAGTGAAGTCACAACGTTTTAGGAATAAGCAAGAAAACAAGACTATGACGTCACCTCTATATAATTTTTGGTGTTCTGCAGGTTAGCTAGCCAATGGTGGACGTTTTGACAAAATCAACCATCAAAAATGCAATTCAACTCCAAGGCTAAGAAGGGACAACAGGGCCGCACCTTTCTATCCAAGCAAAAGTTCTTTTAAGGCCAACGTTATCCTCCTAGGGTTAGTCCTAAAACTAGCTAGGGTTAGACGCTAGGTTAGTAGGTTTGCAAATTTGAAGGTAGTTGGA
>SNQJ01S0224111.1:0-14966 GCA_010110895.2 Picea sitchensis | reverse complement strand
TTGAACAAACTATCTCCACAAGCAGATGCAATAGTTGTTGCTATGTGCAATCCATGGGAGTGTATATGATGCATAATTCGTTTCCAATGCGATTGAAGGTCTTTGCAGGTGAGGGACAAGTAAATATTAGTTGCTCCAAGATTTCATATGGACAATTTTTTATAGAGTAGTGGTTCATAATGACCACTTAGAGGATTGGCATCATGGAACAAGATGCAATATGGATCCCTAGATGCAGTTTTGTTGAATAATAGATATCATCTTTTTCTTGTTAATGACCAAATTCCAATTGATATATTCAATCACTTGGCCAATCACCGTATACAAAATGTATCTCCCCAAATTCCCCTCTCATGTAGAGGTAGAGTTGTAGATGCAGACAATCACATCTTTGAAAAATACGTACCGACATCATGTATTCCATGCAATTGACAAAGAAAATCAGATGCCAATTCGTATTGATACGACTCTAATGCCTCAATGTTGCCATTTTCTAAACAGGCCAAGAAATGATCTATCAATCCATTGCACAGCTTGGTCGAGGAATAACGAAAATGCAATAGAACTTGAAATGCATCGAAGAGGCAATCTCCCACAATATACGAGAATGCATCTAATCTAAAAAGGCCRTTGTTATGCAATACMTGGTCAATGTTGTCATGTACAATGGAGTCTTTATCTATTACTTGCTTCATCTTTTAAGTTGTGATTTCCAAGATGTTTCTTAGCTATGTTTAGATAATATGAAAATAGCAACAAAAAAAAAGATAACTATAAGTTCGGAACTGCATACCAATTCCGTTATGTATCCTTCAACCTTTTTCGTTTCAAATTCAATGCTCTATGGTTTCTATAACATATGACAAACAAACAAAGATATAGTGAGCGCTCAACCATATAGAAGAGATAATGCAAATTAAACAACACTATGCAAATTAAACAACACTATAAATTTGCTCAGTACAAAGACTGAGTATTTAATACATATAATTTTTGAACTTATTTTAGTTGTGCATCTTATAAGCATTTCACTAGCCATTGTATATAGCTTTACAATCCTATTCATCATTTAATTTCATCCCCAGTCTTCACAAATCAACACCAAACAGATTTGAAATGACTTGTTGATGTCTCCCACTCATAAAACTCACATAGATGGTATGTGGGATAAACACAAGCGGAAGAATTAGGCATTATAGACTTTTACCACAGGAACATAACCAACACATAGCAAAAATTCTTAAGGTTTCAATTATCTTACAAGATGAAGAATATATTCTATGATGTTTCAATTATCTTACAAGATGAAGAAGATATTCTAAAATTAGGCATTGGGAAACTCATTCTGAGACAGATCAGTGAACTGTCCATTCATGTTACAAAGAATCGTTTCCACAAGACGAGGTCCATATATGAAAATGGTGATGGAAGATGCTTTGGAAGACCCAAAGTCCAACATAAAACTAACAACTATATGTGGTTTTGCCTCAGAGAACAAAATCTTTCCCTGTCATAACCTGCAAAGAAGGGATGGCAAGGTCCTCGTAGATGCTCGCTCCGTAATGAAAACTCTGAATTCGTTTGGAAAATCCCTTTGTATTGCCATTTTCCAAAGAGCTATGGTATGATGTCCAGGACATGGAAGTGGGCATATGTGATTGGAAGGGGACAGCCTGAAAAATGCACTAAACGTATGGTTTCAGGAACAAAAGGATGAGGAGAACATCCCATTTCCTTTTTTGTATTTCAGTATGGTTGTGACAAAGGTGGGTTCTGTATTCAACATCGACATGCAAAGGCGACAAGCTTTCTTGTTCAACACTTTTCGGGGATAGCAATACATTCTTGTTTCTTTGATCCCAATAGTCACATATAAGAATGTTTTGTAAGAGAAGTTTCACTCAAGTATTATTTCTAGTTTTTTTTTACATTAATTTTGATTTTTAGCACTTCCTAGTATTGAAAATTATTACTTGCAAACTGCAAATAGTAAACAACAAACAACAAATAGGAATGAAACCATGGTACTAAAACTTACTCATGAATGGGGAACGCCAAAAACACAGTTGCAATTGCAGGTGCAAAAGCTCAACCCTGCAAACTGCAGCAATAGGTCCAATGGCGGATGCATGACACCAACCTTGCAAAGTTGAAACAAACAAGGGTGCATGATTTCAACCCCGCAAAGTGAAAGAATAGGTCGAACTGTGGGTGTAGGACTTCAACCTTGCAAAGTTGAAGCAAACAAGAGCAAGCAACAAACAACAAACCGATGAGCAAGCATCAAGAGGTCCAAGTGTAGCTGCAGGACCTCAACTTTGCAAAGTTGAAGCAAACAACAATAAGCATCATCCAACGAACCAACGAGCAAGAAACAACCAATGAACTAGTAATGCCAGTGGAGAACAATATTGCCCAAATTCATTGCAGACAAGATTGTACCCAAGAATCGGAGGAAAATGTATTGTGACAGGCCTGTTAAGTAAACATTTAAGGCTGTCAGGCCTGTTAAGTAAACATTTGACGCTCTCAGGATTGTTTAAGGGCCTCGCGCTATGTAAACATTTAAAAAAGAATGCAGTGTGTCAGGCCTGTTTACGTACTTAATAATAAAAATGCCTCTTTAAGTACTTAATAATAATAATAATAATAACAAAACTGAGTGTCGATGCTCAAAACTTTGGATATCTAAACATTTAAATACAAATAATAAAAATTCAAAAAGACTGTAGATGATCAAAACTTTGGATATGTTAACATTTAAAACATTGGGAATAACGAAGCTGGCAATAAGACTTCAAATCTATTCTCCAATGAGATCATGACATATAAGTTTTTTTTTATTATATAAAAAATAATGTTTTTAGTTCTCTAGTTCGAACAATAGAGATTATGCAAAAAATTATAATCAAAGGACAAACTAATATGAAGTCAAAGAATTATCAATCACTATAGTCCCTCTACGCCTTAGGGACTATTAATACCATTCCATCTTAACAACAACATAAAAGGAATAGTGAGGAATCAAAATGTTCAGAAGTGAAAACCTTTTCTCAAAATTTTGCAAGCCTAAAAAATGTCCATATAAATTTGATGTATATAAATGCTTGATAAATTCTAGATCAAAATAAATTTAAAAAGGTTAAGATAAATATAAAATTTCAAATTAAGATGAATTTAATTGTCCATTTTTAATTATATTCAATCATACTTATAATTTTTAAATTTTTTACTTTACAAACCCAACCTTAAACTTTAAATTCATTTAAAATGATTATCAATATTTTCTTCTCTCAATTATATTCAATCATAATTATAATTTTTTTAACTTTTACTTTACAAACCTATCTTATACCTTAATTTGTCTATCATTTTAATTGGGATGACACATCTCATCTCATCATTTTAATTAGGATGACATATCTCCCTACAATAATACAATAAATCATGTTTAAAAATTGAAATATAAACATAAGTACAAATTAACATTACATAAGATGTGCAAAATTAAAACGTTTGAAATAATTTAATCCTTTTGCTTCTTCAACTTCTGATGTTGAGCGAACTTCAACTGCATCTGCTTATCTAGTCATGAAGAAGAGAAGGATAGGATTTTGAAACACCGAAAGCAAAGCTTCTACGCACATTTTCATCACCATTTATGCATTGCTACTGTCCATTCGTTCGCCTTTCCAAAACCCAGATGTCTGTCACATCATTTTCCACCTAAAACAACCCAAAACTTGGTATGTCCATTACAAGCTCTGTAATAACTCACTCTTAATCTCATCCATTTTTAATAGTCTGATAAATCTTTCGGCTCGTTTATTTTTGTAATAAGTTGTAGTTCCTTAGTTGACTTGACATGGATTTTATGATTCTTCAGTAAGTTAATGGAAATTGCCCCTCCGGCAACTGTTCTGGCTCTTTCTTCGACAGGGTATTTCGTTGTTTCTTCTGATACCTTGAGAGGCTTTCTTCTTCATTGAATATAAACTTGTTTTTTTTGGTTTATTTTTCTCAACCCATGCCATTAATTGATTTTGCATTGATCAACTTTGAGCTGGACTCTGTTGGTTATGCATATCTTCATTGAGGAAAGGAGAGATACATTTCATTTCGTATTAATGTTGCTGTGTCTCTGCTGAGAACGCGTACAGATGGGCCATGGAAAACTATGAGCGCTTGTTCGTGCAATGAATTTCCACTGCCAATTCTTATAGGGTCATTCAAAGTTGTTATTATGGAGGTTTGGGATTCTTTCAATCCCCAGCAAACATGTTGGCGACGAAGCATTTCAGCGTCCAAGTTCAAAAAGCCGGAGTTAAGACGATACCCATTAGCACGCCGTTTTACTTGGTAATTTCTCTTCTTTGCAATACTATGTTAGTAATTGCTTGATTTTACTCAGAATCTTACCATGGAGTTTTGCTTATGTTTGAAATATATAGCATTTGGGTTTGAACTTTGCACACACTTTTCTCATGTTCATGAGAGCAGGCACAAAATATTAATGTGAGAAGTTAATAAAACACATGCTATAGCGCCTTTCAAACAAGCCAACTGTAGGGATTCACAATTGTTAAGGGCTTGTCAGACATAGTCCCACCATATTTTGTTTTGAATGATAAAAGAAAAAATTATGGGCAGAAAAGTGCCAAGTGGGTTGATTGATTAAGGAACCCTTAGTACAAAAGGCAAAATAATTGGGTGTGAAAGAAGAGTTAGTAACGTTGCACCCGAAGGTGGATATTGGATATTATCGTAGATAAGATAATATAGTTGCACCCGAAGGTGGATATTGGATATTATGGTAGATAAGATAATATAATATTATTTGTGTCCAACCATTGGCCACAATGAGTAGGTCAGTGGGATTAAAAAGTACATCTGGGTTAAGTACATAGTGGGAGTGGAAATGCAGCTCCTAGAGCCAAGTACAAAGCTAAAAGAATTAGTACCAAATGAGACCAGTGCAAAAATAAACACAACCATGACAAGCAGAAAGGATGTGATGTCAAGGTGTGTCGGAGTTGGAGGTTGGGGCTGGGTTCAAAGAGAGACAAGAAGGAACCTCGACTAAGTTATCAATCACCATGGAGGGGCTGATACATTGTTTGAGAGCTTTGTGACGAGAGTACCACAAACCAAGGGGCCTTGGTTGTGTAATCTTGGGAGGAATCCCAGGAGGAGACCTAGATATGGAAGTCCATCACTCTTAACTTTTGAGGTGAGGAGGGGAAGATTTTAGTATGGAGGACTAACTGCTCAAGCGAACTTGGAGAGTGGCACACTTTGCGTAGAGAGCTTGGCTTTGGGACCTTGTAGAGCTGATCTATATGTCGGTCTAGTGTTGTCTATCTTGGGGTCTGGAGTTGAGCCTCCTCAGAAATCTTGAGGAAGTCGATCGACTTGTTGGGGTGAGCCTGGTGGGGGTCAAAAGGTAACTTTTGATCTCACTCATCTGATATTTGGAGTGGTATGAGCCTTTTCTTATTGTTTTCTTCAACACACAGACTAGACAATAAGGAAGAAAGAAGTGATTTACTTGATGGGCTTTGGTTGGGGGTCCCCTCATGGATTGCAATTTATGTCGAAAAATCTCTTTGATGAATAGAGCTAAAAGCATCTCTGGTCTGGATAATGGAAGAAAGTGGAGAGGGAGCCACTTGAGTCCTAGTAAAGGTAGTAATTTAGTAAAACCTCCTTCATATCTCATAATAAATAGGACATTTGAATATGAGATGCTCCTCCAACTTGGGCCCTTACAACTGCCATAAATGGCAAGTCCTATTATGGCATGGGACATGGTGATCAATGTCAACCCAAAGTCGATGAGAGCTTACCTAGAATTGTCCAAGGGGGATCTTAAGGGCACATATCCAATGTTTTTGTGTATGTAGGGCCTACAATAAGGTTGTCTCTCAATTACATGATCACTTGGAATAAAAAACCATCTTGGCACTAAGATCCTTAGTGGGTGCGATCCAAGTGACCTAGATGTACTGCTTGTAGATATCCTCTCTAATTGCTCAGTTCATATCCTTCTTAGATGGTAGGAGGTGACTTTGAGCATATAAAGAGTACTTGAAAGGGGGAAGGCGATCAAGGGAGATGGTCGCTAATTCAAGTAACTTAGAAGCTTCAAAAGACCAACAATGTATTTGTCCAGGGCGGCTTATCGAAGTACCCTCAGAAGAGTAGTGAGCAAGGTAGGGTTATCGATCTCTATTAGGAGTGAAGTCACCAATAGTTTGAACTTTGTGAACGAAAGAGACATGTCTAAAGATAGCCTCAAGGCACAAAGGATGGGCCCCAAACTCCCCCTGGATGATGGCTTGAGGAAATCTATATCTGCAATGGATGATATACTATAACATAAGGTTGAGATATGCTATAGCATAAGGGTCAACCCTCTCTCTTTCCTATCTCAGTTGGTTAGAATCAAGCTAGGTCCCGACACCCCAGAACCATAAAGGACAACGGGTCTTGTTATCACAAGATTTGTATTTGTGCAAAGCCCTCCACAAGATCCCAATCTTGTGTAACAATTGGAAGAATCTATCACTGTCACCTAAGTAGAGATTTCCCTCGTTTTTGTGATGGAAGAGGTCCACCACAAGGGAGGCTTCCATGGTGATCTCAAGGGATCAAATAGCAAGATTAGCCAAGTCTACAACCCCTATCTTGGTCACCTGATGGTTAGGTCTAGGTCTAGGAGAGGAAATGAGAGATAAAGAGCAATTGTTGTACCTGTACGAGACAATAAACAATTTGTAGCATAACATAGACACTTACCAAGCTATGAAGTGCAATAATGGCCTCTTAGACACTAGATGATCAATAAATGCTATGGCTGTTGCAAATTACAACAATAAACCAGTTGTACAACAACAATTAATATTTTGCAACAACAAGTCTCCGAGGTGTAGGACAGTCGGTGACGGAGTGTGTTGTTAAGCCACTCCGTGATGTTAAAGTCACCGGTTCGAAACCTGCGGAGACAAAAAAATCCAACCATGTTAAGGGTTGGTGTGGCTCAGGCCGGGTGCGATCCCCGGATGATTTTGACGGCTTAGATGCCCCTGAGTCGCGGTTTCTCAAGCCACAGGTTAATCGCGTAGCCAACAGGGCTCGCACAAATTAACAAACAAAAAAAAAATATTTTGCAACAACAACAAATAAAAGCACTTAGAAACATAGGAAATTAGCATGAAAATTGAGCTTTCAACATGTACTATAGTATCCAATTGCTAGAATAGTTCTCTGAGTAGCTTAAGCCACTTATCAATGTGTGTATGCAGCAAATTGAAGTAAATTTCAGTGGCTGTACCAAACTTTTGTAACAGCAGCAATAAATAATGATTGCTTGCTAAAGTTAGGGTTAGGAAAGTTAGTAAGATATTTGAGAGAGAGAGAGAGAGAGAGAGAGAGAGAGAGAATATCAATTTTAAATGCTACTTACACCATAAGAACAACTCTAGACTAGTGCCATTGTCCTCTAGGACTCATGGAGTCACACATGCATAACCTTGAAGGTTGAACTAGATGAAACAAGAGAGATTAGGTCTAAACCCTAAGGTGCAAACACTCTTGGGCCTTAGATTCTAGACTTGGAAGAAAAAGGTTCCTAGGGTGCAAACACTCTTGGGCCTTAGATTCCAGACTTGGAAGAAAAAGGTTCCTAGGGTGCAAACACTCTTGGGCCCTAGGTGTGGTTTTTTCCTTCTTCTTATTTCGCTTAGGTCAAGGATCAAAGACTAGGGTTAAAACCCTAAAGTGCAAGCACTTTGGGGCCTTAGGTTTTTAATCTTAGAAAAAAATGCTTTCTTAAACTTGGACAGTAAAATTTTTTTGAAGGAGAGAAGCACTTATGTCTCCTTCCTAGGGTTTCAATAAGACAAAGAAACTTGCAACAAGATAATAATTAACACCTTGAACATTAGCAAAAGACAAGAAATTGCAACAAATTACTTACTTGGGCCTTAGATTCTAGACTTGGAAGAAAAAGGTTCATAGGGTGCAAACACTCTTGGGCCTTAGATTTTGGACTTGGAAGAAAAAGGTTCCTAGGGTGCAAACACTCTTGGGCCCTAGGTGTCGTTTTTTCCTTCTTCTTATTTCACTAGGTCAAGGATCAAAGACTAGGGTTAAAACCCTAAAGTGCAAGCACTTTGGGGCCTTATGTTTTTAATCTTAGCAAATAATGCTTTCTTAAACTTGGACAGTAAAAACTTTTGAAGGAGAGAAGCACTTATGTCTCCTTCCTAGGGTTTCAACAAGACAAAGAAACTTGTAACAAGATAGTAATTAACACCTTGAACATTAGCAAAAGACAAGAAATTGCAACAAATTACTTACTTCTTCAAGTTGCTAAACCATTCAAACCCTAGTTGCAGAAAATAACCACCCAAGAGAGAAAAACATCCACAAAAATCCTTCTCCAAGAGTAGTGCATGAGTTAAGAGAGCAAGAGAGAGAAAATAACAAACTTTTTAGAAGTTGTCCTCCCACAAGTGTGTGAGGAAGTGATGATGAAAAAGTGAGGGAGCACTAGGCTTATTTATAAGGAAACCTAGTGCTCCAAAAGTCACCAATATGAAAATTCATGTCTCTAAAGTGGGGCCGACCCCTTAGATTTGCCTTTACAAATGATAAATAACATCAAAATAATACAAAAATGCCCTCCTAGGTCACACGTGTGGTGACGTCATGCTCCAAGAGGGTGTGTGAGAGCCTCCCAAAGCCACGTGTCATCATCTCAAGGTGTAGTCACGACAAAAGGTGCATCTCCTTGTCTATGGTCATGTCACATCATCAGTGGTACCCCAAGTGGTCATCAAGCCCCATCATCATCAAACCCTAAAATGTGACGTCATCATCAATGGAGGGCCACATCAAGGGTGTAGGGCGTTGCGTCGAAGGTGGAGATGGGTGTATCTCATCTCTGCAAGTAATCCAACTATCCATTGGTGCAACTTCCTCATTCCAATGAGTAATACTCCCTGGGGTACACTGCCCAGCATGTGGGCTTTCAGCCCATTTGTGTGCTATCATGACCAAATCTGTCAAAACCAAACCCATCGGTCCATCGTCCACAGTCCTGAAGATGTGAGAGCCCATGTCTGAATGCGTCAAGTCATTGGGTGACTCACTGCTCTCCATCACATGTGCCAAAATTCTGCAATAAGGGCACAACGTCCTGGGTGAAACCCTGGGGCGTCCTTCAAAGACCCATGTTAGGGCCATCCAAAATCAAAACATTATATAAAATCAAGTAAACCAATGTTCATATGTGATGTCCTCATTTTTGGATTTCCTTGTTTTGCAATTGGAGGTGACCTTTGGGGTTTATGCCATCATGACCAGAGGGTTAAATCGAGGTTAACATCGAGCTTGGAGGGTTTGAGGGAATTATCTGAGGCCCATCCTAGCCCATTTACCATATTTCATGATCGGGATCATTTCCACGCAGTTCGTTCTTGGTTCCGTGGCATTCCAACGATTCCCGTAATTTGGGTTATTATTGAGCATAATTTAATTAAATGCAATAATGGTGTTATTCAGATCATATTATTTGAGGGAATACCTTGGTGTAATAGATCGTTGGAATCGGGACAAAAAGATCTAAAGGTTGGGATGATGAGAAAGGGGCTTCAGACATTCGAAAATGTCTCAAAGCCAATTAATCACTTTTCGACATTAAAAAGATAATTAATTAATTGATTATTTAATATCATCGGAGTGGGAAATTAATCTTTTTAAAAAATGCGACATCGAGTAATTGGGAAAAAGGTACTTAAGTGACTATTGAATTAATAAAATCACTTTAACTTATTAAAAGGGAAAAAAGGTCACAAAAGGGTCAATGAGAGAATAAAAGGAGGATGAGGGGTGCCCTCTCTCATTATGCATTGTTATTTTCTAAAAATGAAAATTAGAGAGCTCTTGTGACTTTGGCTCTTGGGATGAAAAACCCTAGAGGAGTTTGGGATTGGGTTCGGTGGTGAAACTGTCCAACCTAGCCGATCGTAGAGGAGGGATCATTTAGATTTCTTCATTGTGCTTCAGTGTGACTGAGTATTTCATCTTTGGCGGCCGAGTTTTCATTCATGGAGGTTGATTTTACTTGAAGGAGGTGAGTAGGGTTCTGTGGTTGTGTTTTTGGTGTTGTGGGCAACACTTTTTTAAGTGTGGGGGCTGAGTTTCTCTCGTGGGTCGAGTTATTAGTTGAAGGGGGCGATTTCTTATGTGCTAGACGAGTTTTTTGCGTAGAGAGGTTGAGCTTTTGCTGTAGGGAAGTCGAACTCACTTATTGGGCTGAGTTTATTCATGTTGGGGTTGAGTTTTGCCTACCAGGACCGAGTCAACTCGTTGTTGGGTGAGTTTCTTCATTTGTGGGACGTGTTTCTCTTACTGGGCAACGACCTCTTGTTGTTGGGTTGAGCCTTTGGTCATTGGGGTCGAAATCTCCACTTGTTGGCTGAGATTTCTTGTAGCAGAGATCATTTCTGGGGCTGCGGATTGTCTACTAAGGAGATGACTTGTGTAGATTTTTATCTTTGTGACTTTGATGGATGTGATCTACTTGTCTTGAGCTTACATGGAGATATGTTTATATTTGTTGGATGTCTTGGACTGCTCATGATGTGGTGTCCATTGTTTTTGGCCCGTGATGTTGACTTTGAGGATGTTGGAGTTTGGTAGGTTGCTTTTGTTCTAGGGTTATGTTCCTTAATATTCAAAAGTTGTAACACCTTGTTTTCCCCCATGATTGTAATTATGCTAAGACTTCATGTATTGTGATTTATGAAGCATGTAATTGTGTTTATGATTAATGAAAACACACCAGACAACTGATTAGGAAGGAGGCCTTGAGTACTAGCCATGATACCATGAGTTGGATTGGTGAGGTGGAACTGGGAAGTTTCAATGAAGAAAATAGGAAGCTTGCACAACAATCCAGCTTGCACCTGCACAAATTGAATACACTACCTTCCCAACGTACCTGGACTGCATGAAACCACAAAGCCTGTTTATGATGATCTAGATTGGGTAGTTGAGCAGTTATAACTGTTGACTGATTTGGTACTTGGAGGAGTGAAAGGCCAAATAGGACCTGTTATCGTGCAATTTGTACTTGCCCAAAAGCCAAAGGCAAGTGGATACTAAATTGGCCTAACAAGGAGGATGTCGTATCACTGTCACCTTAATATGACACCTCTTTCTCTTTAGGACTAGTACCCCAGGGGAGACGTCCCCAGTGACCTGGGGGTTTGAGAAGGCTAAGGTAAAAGTTATGAGAAAATCCCACCCCTCTCACAGGTCACTAATATAAGAAGTTCCAAGGTTTTAATGAGATGAAGCAAAATATAATTCAAGTGTACCTGCCCAGAACAAGACAAGAAGTAGAAAAGAAATACTGTTTGCAAGTACCATATGATGTCAGTGCTTCATAAAACCATGAATTCTTGAAAGATAAACAAGCTGATGTAAAACTGAAGTAATATAAATATTTATAACAGCAATGAATATTTAGCAACGACTACACAATTATGCCTCAATAATGCTTCAAGAATGACGAGATAATAGCCTAAAATTGACAGAATGATAATAGATGTCAGAAGCAATAATGGCAATGTATAATCAGCTTTTAATCTTACTTTTAGGATGAATCTGCTGCTGTTATAGATGGCTGTAGCAATCTTTTGCAACAACAACAAATTAGTTAGTAAGTTAGTCTAATTTGGAGTTAGTAAGAGTTAGTAAAAGTCTTCAGGAAGATGTTTTAAGAATTGTTTAGTCAATCAATCACTTGCAAGGAGTGAACTAGTGCCTTTTAGGGTAATGGAGTCAAAGTTTGCAGCGACAATTCTTAGAGGAAAACACAAATGATAATAGGTGATCTAAAGGGATGAGTGAGATGATTGAGGTGTTAGTAACCTAAGGCCTCAATATCTAAAACCCTAGAAGGGAAAAATGCTAGAAAGTAGGTAACCCTAGGCCCTAGCGATTTCCTTCTCCCTTAGATCAAGCTTGAAATAAAGTATATGAAGCTAATGAAGCAATGCTACTAGAGTGCTACAAAGGTAGGGCTCTAGTGTATTCTTCAAAAGAGATGTTTTCTAGCAAAATCAAGTAGGTGGAAAATTATAAAGAAAAAGACAATAACATGTGCTTCTCCCCTAGGGTTTCAAACTAGCAATTTCATAATATTAGAAGTGAACAAGCAAATTTACCATAACCATTCAAAATAAATGAAGAATTGCAGATTTTACCTACTTCACCAAGAATAATCTAGCCACAAAACCCTAGTTGAAGACTTTCCACCATGAAAATGCTAAAATACACCAAAAATAGCCTCTCCAAGAAGTTGCGCACCACTTAATTTCAGCCAAGTACCACCCTTAAAGAGGGACGAATTTCAGACCTCACACTTGTGTGAGTGAAAGATGATGAAAAATATAGGAGATTTGTCCCTTATTTATACAATAATCATGACCTTTAATTACAATTTAGGTCAAAAAAGGCCGACATGGCCAGTTTACATAAAAAATCCAGTTTTTACATAAAATTAAAGAATTAAACCCTAAAATGTGCAGAAGAGGTGACGTCATGCCCTCCTAGGGTGACGTTGGGCCTCATAGGTGGGACGTTAGGCTCCATGAGCAAAACGTTAGGCCTTCCAAGGCCTCTGGATGATGCCACATGTGCCACTTGGCATACAATTGCCTCCATCATGTCCATCTGACGATGGGTTACGTCTAGGGTCACAAGGGTGACGTCATGGGCCTCCCAAGGCCAACGTTTAGGGTGGAGAGCAAGATCCCCCTAGGTCCAGCCTGCCAAAGTGTCTCTGGTGGAACACCCTTCTTTTTCTCTGGTGCAAGCCTCTAATGTCTCTCTGCCCCTGGTTGGGGTCACAACTTCCATCTGGTGGGATTTTAGCTCCATGGAGGTCCGAGCTAATCATCTCCCCATATGTACCTGTCCGTCGGGCATGGTTTTGTAGCAATAACAAGTAGGCCTTCCATGGGCTCATAAGTCACAGGGATCATAGCAATGTCAATCACATCTAATAATCAAATTACCCAAACATGTGCATCAAACCCCCCTTTACCCAGATAAATGCTCAAAGACGTTATGCAGTTTAACAAGCTAGGTTTGGAGGGGGTCTCAGGATGTCCTATTGGGCTAATCCTCCTCAGGTTAGGGGTGTTTCCCAGGTGAAGACCAATCTAGGTCATGTAGATGTATTAGATGGTGTAGGGAATGTTTGGGCAAGGGGTGCAGTGATAACATGGAAATGTAGGTCTTACCTGTGGGTGCCTCTGTAGAGGGCAAGCTGCACCTTGTCATGGATGCCATTGTTTCCTAGCCCATTCAATGCCTTTTACTCTTTGTCTTATTGCTTTTTCTTTTCAAGAGAATAGCTAGAGGACACTGTCCCGACGTGGTGACCAGTGGTGACAACGTTACCCACAAGCATTTCACGGAAATGAGAAGGCTGGCTCGTGATGAGACCCCCTTTCTCTTGGATATGCCACCAAGAGCCATTACCCTGGTTTGGTGACCAAATGGATGGCAGTGTCATACCGCTGCATGCCCATGGACCTAATAGGCCGACTCATGATGAGACCTCCTATCCACCAACTAGATCTTGAGTTTTATTTTATTTTACGGGTCCCCTTTTCTTGTTGAGAAGCCTTTTATTGCTTTCTCGGGAATCCTCGGGCGAAGCATCTCAAGGTTTCATTTTGGCTTTTAACTTTTGCCAGCTACTTTTACCCTCTGGGCCTTTAGCTCCTTCTTCCCACAAGGCAAGGTACAACCCTTACTAGCTTGGCAAACCCAATGCATGAACCAAGGTAGGGGAAAGATGAGAGTGACAATGATGAAAAGTGGTAAGCATGGAAGGAATGGACGATGACCTTTCATAGACCCACCCAGTGACAACTCATCCCTAAGGGAAACAACTTACTAGGGCGCCCTGTCATCCCCCCAGGTATGGACAAGTTAAAGAGCATAATTTCCAAGCAAATGTCATGAAACAAAAGAGAATTCAATGCACATATTTAAATGCTTTGAAGATCAGAGTGATACATACCATGAACCCAGACTCATTACCTCATGGAGCAAGACCCACTGCTACTTCAGAACCAGGCTCATGGGATGAATGATGCTGTTGCTGATAGATAGGAGGCGTTGAAGAAAAGATAGGCCCTCCAAGGAGAAGCTCAAGTCATATGGCTCTCGGTACTCCATGTCTAGGACTTGTGGGCCTCGAGACATAATCTCCTCAGTTATCCCTAGGATATGGGATAACAGGACCTGTTATAGCACATGTTGTAGGCTGGGCAAAGCCCGACCCAACCACAAAAGCAAGTGCTACAACTTTGGGAATCCTACACCCAATGTCACCTCGATTTAGGTCCCGCACTTGGGGGGTGACTAAGATCACTCCTGGGATGCGATCCCGGAGACCCTAGGGGGAATGAGAAGGATGAAGGGAGGTGTAAGGAGAAGTCCTCTGGAAGGTCAAGTGATGGAAGAATAGATTGGTTGAAAATGGTAGGTAAAGAGAGGTAAATGGATACCGAGTAAAAAGATAGTTGCTGGTGCACCTGTATCTGCCCGAGACACAAGAAAAGACACTTTTCCAACCGAGTATAGTAATGGATCAGCAAGTTAAGCTTGCTGTCCCTAAAATACAGCAGCATACATGTTAGTAAATCAACAATAGATTACATCCAAATCAACAAGTAAAAGGTCTATATTAGTTAGCAATGTCAGCAATAAAACTAGTAGCCAATGTGGACCGAAAATAGGACTTCAAGACTGAATATAGATGGCTGTCATAAAAGTAAATTTCTGTAGCAGTATATCAGCCTTATGGCTGTAGCATTCAATGAAGTACAACAACAAATCTGACCATCAAAAAGTGCCAAAAGCTAGCCCAATAGATG
>SNQJ01S0224109.1:1682-13242 GCA_010110895.2 Picea sitchensis | reverse complement strand
CTTCCACTATGCCCATATGTTTATAAAAGGGTTCAGGATTTTAAGAGTTTGAAACTGGTCATGAACCTTACTCTTTTTGTTGAATCCTCCCAAACCAGTTTCATTGGTAGAGCCAATACATTTTGAGTCGAGAGATGAATTGACAACACCGATATTTTTTGGGGTAACCTGCATTAAGGTCTGAAACGCGTCAGATTTTTAGGTTTGTTTCTGTCTCGTGGGCGCTCTAACAAAATAGTGGCAACAAACATCTGCTCCTTTGTCTGCATGCATGCACAGTATCTAGTGAGGATACGTGTTGGAATAAATCATGCAGAGTATCCAATGAGAATACGTGTTGGATTAAATATTTTGATAGTTGGGTCATACCTCAAACTGAACGCATATCCCTCAGTTATTTTAATTGTTTTTTTAAATAATAATAATATATTACTGATCACCTTTGTAAATCAGTTTGGGGCCTTTGTAAATCAGTTTGGGTTTTTCATGTTGGATTTAATTTCATTGTTCTTTGTTTCCTGATTGAATTGTGTAAAAGTTCGCAGTAAGTGTCTCATCTTAGGTTGGAAAAATGTTAGAGAATCTACAGTGAAAGCTCCCTTTGCTTGCAAATCGTTATCCTACCTCATACCATGTCCACTTGATTACAATTTCTCAAAATTGACATTGCATAACTACTTTTGGGTTATAACTCTTCATACTTTTTTTTTAACTATTTTGCAGATTCGAGGAAGAGACCGAAATTTTGAGCCAAACAAATCTCGAAGGGAGGTCGACCTGTCAAATAAAATATCATAACCTATCAATGAAATGATGCCACACTCGTACCAAAATATTGTTGATATCAGTAAAGCTCCACGCTTGCAACCAAATCAAGGCTACTTGAGAGCATTGATCAGAAGACAGTTAGATCAAAATATAAATTATGGATAAAAACCAAACGTGGTGGTGCCACGTTGTCATTTTTTCCATTGGTTAAGTGAACGGTTTAAATCGATGAAGAAAACCACTCCATATTATGCGAGTTCGAGTTTCTAGGTACCACACCACTGAAATATTTTCTTGCAAACTTTGATTAGTAAAAAATGTGAAGACTTATATGTCAAGTAACATATGGAAAGGCACCGAAAATCACTGAGGTCTACAACTTGAGATCACCACGTCAATTTTAAAAAATAAAATAAAAGAGGAATCTGGCTCGAAGGTTTCCAAAAGTGTGATTCAAGATAAGGCATGGTGCTATGTAAAAATTAAGTTGCCATGCATAAAATCCACATAAGATGCACCAAATTATCAGTTCATTGGATGAGGTTTTGTACAGTTACGATAACTCAATATTATGCCACACAATATTGNACGTAAGATGCACCAAATTATCAGTTCATTGGATGAGGTTTTGTACAGTTACGATAACTCAAGATTGTGTGGCATAATTCTATGGATATGAAGCCATTGAATCATTAATACACCAGATTATTGCTCTATCGCATCACTGGGTGAAATGGCATAGTGAAATGTCTCCAGTTCACAGAATTTATGCCGCTAAATTGTAAGGTTTAGATATCCAAGAAATCGTGCTGCAAAGAAAAGATTATAATCAAAATCGCTCAGATCGTAGAGAAACAATAGTATCATGATTCACCAGAAAAAAATGCCATGAGTTCACTTGAATATATGTAGCAAACCCTAATTTGCCATGTAATTTGCTACAGAAAAGGTGTTCTGGATCTGAAATTCAAAGTTTTGAAAACACCGTCTGTCAAAATATCCGCATTTGAGCCCAAAGTCGTTGAAAAGAAACTCAAACCTACCATGATTTCATTTCTAGAATTGTGTGATCATGGTTAATCACTGGTATGAAGCCATCGGTTCATCAAAAATTTATCCCTACTATGCCATTGAGATAGAATTTCAAAATTATGTTTCGCATTCTATCATAAAATCGCTACAAGTTAGCGGGAATAATTATCATGGAACGTTTTGCGACGTCTCTCTCTCTCTCCAACAATTTTGAGCTCGACATAGAAATTACATGAAGAAAGGTGGTTCATGGATGCTAAACCAAAGTTTGATTATGAGATAAAAGTTATTTTACTACTTTGACTTTCAGATTTTTACATTTAAAAAAAAAAATGTTTGTTTTTATGATGATGCAAGAGCACATGAATTTAATGAAGCCATTGAATCAAATGTAAAAGGAGAACTTTAAGCTTCTTGCAGATTTTTACTTAATTGGATTAAGTGGTGTTGTTTTTTTTCACTTATTTTAGTTGTGTCATTAGATGTTAGATTTTACTTTAAACTAAATGTAGTTTTAGTTTTATTTTCAATTTTAAACCTTTACTTTAATCTTATAGTTTTCAATTTGTTTAGTTTAGATCAATATTTTTAAATTAGTCTAATTTTAATTATACTTAGTTCTAACCTAATTATATTATATATTTTAATTAAGTTTTTAGATTTAATTTTTTTACTATTTAGATTTAGTTAAATTCAATTTAGTTTAGTTTATTTTAGTTTAAATTTGTTTAGATAATATTTTAAGTTTAAGTCTTTGAGTTTTAATTCAAGTATATTTTAGTTTTATCCTTTTATTTTTAGTTCAATTAAATTTAATTGTATTTACATTTAGTTAATATTTAAATCTAATATAGTACCTTTGTATTAAAAGGTATTTACACTTTATTAAGGCAGGGACTAGCTACAACGTGGCTATCTCACCAGTTCAATTATAACTCACAATAATGATAATAAGTAGATTAATTGACTCACACTAATGATAACTGGATGATGTGCACATGATGACTATGTGAAAACTATGAGCTAGTGTAAGTTGGATGAAAATTCAAGTGGTTGTTGATGTAGCCATTAGCTTTAATGTTTTATTATTATATTTCATAAAAAAGCTGTATTCAAAATTCTAAGAAGATATGATAAAATGATTTTCCCATATAATTTTTATTTTGTTAGACAAATTTATATTTGTAAGCATAACTCCTATTTTTTTTAGTATGGACGTTGTTTACATTTTTTGACATTTTTATTGGTAAACAAGATAACACATAGAATATGGCTTCATTTTTATTTGTTTATTATTATGAATAGGATGTGGATTTTATTTCCCTACCATGGATGGGTTGTGCATTTAACATTTAAGTGAATTTGCTTATAAAAAAATGACACTTTATAAATTTGGGTAAAAGGTACATTAAAAGATACTCAAAATATTTATCCTTCATCAAATTTTCACTTGACATGCAATGTAAATTTGAAATTCTAGGCTTGGTTCTAATGTAGTATGTCATTTACTAGATTCCAATTTTCTCTTCCACTTTTAGAACATACAAGTTCATGTATAATTAACTTTACTCTTGTGAGGAATAAATGTGAAACAATTTTCTTTGACATCCACTAAATGCTTTAAATTGTCCCATTTCTGTCAAGGGTGGTTTTTTCAATGAACCAAAATTGCACCTTTTTTCCATTCATATTTTTGAAAATCCAACCAAGTCACCTTAAAATTGGCCAAAACCCCCCAAAAAAGTACCATAATCAAAATTCCAAACATAAATATAAAACTCTAACTTTCTACATAGCTCCTACTAAATTTAGGAACAATTTTTAATTTTTATCAAGTATGAAAAACACTCAAAGTTACCCTCCCATAAAAATAAATATAGAAAATATAAGTAGAGTGTTTTATACAGCTAAAGGGTTTGCATGTGCTCCCTCTTCTCTATAATCCATCATAGACCACTAACAAATTTACTCATCCATTTGTTAATTGCTAAAATACATTTTTAGTTTAAATATATACAAAAATTAAGTTTAAAATTATTAAAAATAAAAATGTAATTTTTTTTTAAATTAAATAAAAATTATTTAAATTGAAAATATTAATATTAATTTCTTACAATTAAATTATATTAAAAATATTGGAAAACATTGAATCTATTTTTATTTTAAAAATAATAAATTTATTAATTTAAAATAAATATTTAACCAAATTTAAATGACTACAAATTAAAAAATATAAATATAAAAAAATTTACAATATTTTTTAAATAAACAATAATAATTAAAAAAAATTAATAAAATGATCTTATAAACCAACGAGTTATTTCCAAAGACATTAATGATATCCTTGAAAATTGTCGATCCCTAGGCACTTGGGTTTCCTTTCCTTAAGGGGAAGAATGGGTCGGTGTGGCCCTCTGCGAGCTAGCGTCCCTCACTCAGCTTGTTTCTCTTCCCTATAGGGAAGACTTGTAGTGCATAAGGAAGCTCGCATACACCCAACACTAAACATGGGACTGGACTAGTTTCGATTCCAGACTTCCCTTATATATATATATATATAATAAAAAGGCACTCCTTTCTTTCCATTGAGTGAGAAGGAGAAATGGTGTTTTCCATTGTTATTGAGTGAGAAGGAAAAATGGTGTTTATTGTTGTAAGGCGGATGGTGGAAAAAATAAAACTATTAAAACAAGTAACGAGTAATAAGGTTGTCATTTTAATTGTATTTCAATGATATCTTCTCATTTCTCATTGTGACACTAACTAATGGAACTCGCAATCTTGAGCTTTTGAAAATAATAAAAAAATTTAAACGAAAACTGTCAATGAAATATTAAGAAAGTTTCATGCATATTTTTATCATTATGTTTTACTATATATTCCTAAATTGAACCTAATTGTAGATTTGAGTCGCTTGACAACTCAATGACAAAGTTAATCATCGACAATGTGGTTGGGCCTTCCAATAACCTGAATCTACAACTGAGTTAAAAAAAGGGTCAAAATTTACTCGAGAAGCATGTTCTTCATATTAGTGATAGTGGCACACCAAATAATGCCTATACTAGACCAATACATAAAGGAAGCCATATGGACATCAGGGAGAGGAGCCGCACCTTCCAAGGTTTGAGACACTTTCCATATCCCTAGCCTTCAGACCGGTATTGGAGCACAATAATCCCACTTTCAAGTTTCAACACCTTATCCATGTCAGTGACTTCATATTCAATCCCCAACTTCTAATCTGACACATCTAGTGTTGGGTAGCAGAAGCATAAATTCAACAAGATTCAATGGAGAAGAAATGAAAACAAAAACATTCAATCACACAATGAACACAACGATTTACATGGTAAAACCATTTAAAGGGAAACATCCATGAGGCAATGATAATCGGTATTCTTATTGATCAAGGGAGAATTACAACATCCAAACACAGGCTTGCAAACCTCACACACTCATCCCACACTCTGCCTTTGCCTCTACATGAATACATAGATATATAACATCTATCACACAATTACGCAAACTGATCACAAACTGATCAAACAGTTACAACTATCCATATTTTATTTTTAGTTGTTTTGGTTTAGCTAACTGCAGAATTGTAAGAGTCAAGAAATACAACCATATCCCAAAAATCATGGGAAATTAGTTGGCAGATTTCAACAATCTCCGCCTTGACAACAATTTACTTGATATATCATGCCCAAATTTATTAATAACCTTTCTTTCAATCCAAGAGAAGCCAAACACCATCACATCTCTGCAACTTCTCTAAAAGAACTCGTTACAAACATGTCTACACGATTTGCTCCAGTATGGACTATTCTGTCTCCATGAATAAATTGTCAAGTACAAAAAGATGTGTTGTCCAATTTTGACACGCTAGACTGTTAGTCAAATGCACAACGCTTTGACCATCAAAGAACACCTTATCCTGTACTTGTCCAAACTTACCCAATTGATCCTTGCATTCATATGAGACATAACCTAAGGTAGGTATCTTATTTTCCAAGTCTTATGAATTAACATAACCATAGACTGAATCGTGCAACCACTATGTGTGATACTTGTGATTATGTTCTTCTAAGATACTAAAGAACTCAATTCCATGCTTTTCACTTGGTTTTTCCATGTGTCCATTGACAACACCAACTACATGTGAAATACTTAAACATTCCCATTGCAATCATCAACACTCATTTGCATGCTCTTCACCTAGTTTTTCCATGTGTCTATTGAAAACACCAATTTCATCACATGCATTAAACTTCCAACTAACATACGATACACGACACATATAACCCTTTTCTTCTTCATTAGTTAGGACATAAACTTGAAGAAAAATTACAATGGAAATCCAAATGGATTGTATCGATTTCACATTAGTCATACTGAATTTCATGAGTATGTTCACCACATAATTCTGTTGTGATAACCAAGCTTACCATATTTTCTATCTTTGTGTGTTTCGATGCCCAAGATTTGTTTCAGTGCTCCTAGATCCTTCATATCAATCGTCATAACCAACTGAGCCAACCTCTTGATTTGAAACATGCATGTGCTTGCAACAAGCATAACATTTAACAAAAAGATAATAAATATACCATAAACTCAATGGTTATACCAACTTCTTGTAAAATATGGCTCACCATGAATAAATCAAACATCTTGTACCATTTCCTGGTTACCTTAGGCCATATCTATTTGTACTAACTAAAGATCAACTAATGCAACTAGTGCTAACACAACATGAATAGAAACAAGTTTTTAACAACTGGTGAGATTCTTTCATGTAATTCAATACCTTCCAAATACCCTTATATGACCAGTCATGCTTTGAACCTTTCATGTTTTACTATGTTTTATTTTATAAAAGAAGATTCAACAAACAATGCATATATGTCCATGATGATTCTGTGGGCACTAGGATCCCAAAATCTGCATCCCTTAACATCGTCACCATATCAAAGATCTACCTATTTGATCTGGGTCCTACTTAGAATGAAGATAAAAAACATAAGCATCACAACCAAATAATTTCACATTTGAGTAATCACCAGTTGAGATGTCCATACCTCTTCCAGAATCTTCCAGTCTTTTGCAACTGATGGTGACCAATTTACCAGATAGCACAATGACGTTTGCTCACAACTATTGCTACAACTTAGCATTACTGAACATGCCCTTTCGATCCTAGGTTCCTTGTAATAATTTCCAAGTTCTATGGATATGAACTTACCTTCATCATATATTCTCAAACACTTGATTGACTTGCCAATGTTCATTTCTAAACACATCATTCTTTCCACGAACCCACCTTTCTAACCTGGACACATTGCTCCAGCTTGAATATTGCATTTGAAAAACCTTAACCAAATCTGGCCAAGTCGACCCAAGTGAACCTTTTCCGCTCACTTCCTGGGACTTTATAATGGAGTCTCAGTGCTCCAACTTAACATGAACATTCGCTTGACCCAATCTAGTCAAGCCGACCAAGTAAGCCTTCATCAGGACCGTTTACAATGGAGTTCAACAAGCCTTTTATAGGCTTCATTACATGCAATCCATGGACACAATACCACGGGATACCCAAAAAGAATGGACCCAAAAAACCACGTTCTTTGACCTAAAAAAACAGATTTCTCTCATTAACTATTTCACCGAGTCAAGGTTAATCCAACATACATGCCCCACCACATATTCAATCTACTTAAATGTGTGTCTATAATTTTCATAGGTGACTTGTTGTTTCCTCCTCTCCAAGAATGTTAAACGAAACTTCATCTACCAAACACAAACAAATGGTATTGGGGGCTCTTGCATCCATATCCTCTCAATCATCATATGTCATACTTACCGGTTTCTTCGTCTTTCTCATCAACACCTTTTGCAATCCTTTTGTACGGGCACATACCACATTTTAGGCTTCTATAATTCAAAATTATTTTTACCTTTATCCACCTCAAATTTTGAACTCTCTACTATCACCATTAACACAAACTGCCAAAAAAAACCATAATTTATAATAAACCAAACTTTTTAATATGAAGAAATATTCTTATATATTTCAATATTGAATAAAAAAAAAATAATCCAATCAAAATTTAAAATATATATATTAAAACCTTTTAAAAACATCTACCTTTTAAAACTCCACCCATTTATATTTAAATGCTATCTTTAATAAAATCGATCCCTCTTGTACCACGATTCTTTAATATGCTTAATAAAACATAAGTGCACTTTCATACCTCGTGCTCCATGCAAATACCTCGTTTCGTGTGCATAAGCATACAACGACTTTCCACAACGGTGGACTTGCCACAGATATCGCTCCTCTTCAATGGGTTATCGGCGATAGGCCACCAAATATCGCACCCTCTGCGACCAAACTCTTCCAGCGTGTGACACAAGGATCATTGCGTTTAGATTCAATTGAAACTTGTGCGACCAAACTCTTCTAGCGTGTGACACACGGATCACTGCGTGCAGATTCAATAGAAACTTGCCCTTGCAGCAGTCGCTCACTTATGCAATGGTTTCCTCACCTAAAGCTCTAATACTACTACTTGTTGGCCAGGGAAGCATAAACTTAACAAGATTCAATGGCATAAAACCAACAACAATCAATCATATAATAAACACAACCATTTAAGTCATAAATAAAAAATAAAAATAAAAAACACATCCACATATATTTTTTTTTTTATCAAGGGAGAATTACAACACCTAAACACATGGTTGCAAATTTCACACACTCCTTCCACACTTGATCTTTACCTCTACAAACATGCATAGATATATAGCATTTATCACACAGTTATACAAACATGCATAGATATATAACATTTATCACACTTGATCTTTACCTCTACAAACATGCATAGATATATAGCATTTATCACACAGTTATACAAACATGCATAGATATATAACATTTATCACATAGTTACACAAATTGACTAAACCCTTACACAAATAGATCAAACAATTACACCTATCCATATTTTATTTTTATCTGATCAAACAATTACACCTATCCATATTTTATTTTTATCTGATTTAGCTCAGCTAACTAAATAATTCTACGAGTCAAAAGAATCTGTCCATGTCCCAAAAATCATGAAAAATTAATTTACATAATCACATGGACATGGAGGTGAATAAGAGACAACCCATAGTGCTAAACAATAACCAAAGACATTCTTTTCGAAGGCCTGTTTTTTTCTCATTTTTCTCCATGAAAGTACATAACAGAATCAGTTAATCAGAGCATTCTTTAGATGTAGTTAACAACATTTAATTAGTCTAAACAAGAAATTGTCTAATTAAAATATTTTAATTAGCAATTTTCTTTGAAGGTGTCAAAAGTAAGGGTTATAAATTTCAAGAAGTTGAAATGTTCTATTTTATAATTGCATTGGGAATTGAAACGGTGTGAAAATGGAATGTTCTATTTTGACTTGCTCTCTTTTGGATCTATCTCCACCTGTATCATAGATATCTTAGTACAAATCTCCAAGATTGGTTAGAGAAGTCAGGATATTACCCATGTATCAGTGATTAGATTTGAAGACAATTCTACTAATGCAAGCCCACTCACAATGTCCATCTTATCGATTCATAAACAATTACCATTGGGCCACTTGAAAACCTGCTTTCCAATCATGTAAAAAAAATGCAAAGAGATAGGGAAGAAAATATCTAGACATTCCATATCTAGATACTCCCGAGTATAATTCCCATCCCAAGCACAAGGCAATGCATGTAGCACAATATAAAGTAATGTCAAGTAATAAAAGCCACAAAGAACTTTGAGAAAATCTTAGACAATGAAATTGTTTGAAGTGAGGGAAAGATATAGAACATTTTTTTTTTTTTTTTTTTTGGCATTTATGAGAAGTGAAAGTTTAAGATTAAGATGACATTTTTGATATAGCATGAGGTGAGGTGAGGTAATTAAAGACTTTTCCATGGGAATCAAAATAATTATGTTCCAAATTCAAAAATATATTTTTGTTCACATTAATCCTAGTTCAGTTTATGTAAAATTTAAGCATTTCTCACCATTCAATAAGCCCTGTGATTATGATGTGAGCTAGGATCATTGATTCATGTTTAACTTGAAATTTATTTTTTTTATAATAAAATTAATTTTTCAATTTAACAGTGAAACAAATAATAATAAATAATTAAAATTCAAAAATATATATATTAAATTGATAAGAACACGTAACAAAATAAAAAAATTATCAAAATAACAAGGCTTTGATATTCTGAAAAATTTAACTAGAATTTTATATTCAAATTATGAATAGCTAAACCAGGGTTTTCAAGGCAAAGGAATCGACCACTCGACCTATAATGTGTCAGGAAGGTTGAGAAAAGATTAAAACAATGCCAGCGTAGAAGTGATTTATCCTGTTGTAGATTTATAGCACCATCGTAATGAATGAATGATAAGTGATTGATTGGAGAAAGAAATTACTAAACATTACGTAGACGAGGAGTGTAGAAAGAAATTACTAAACATTGATTGAAGAAGTAGACGAGGAGTGTAGATGAGTTAACTACAAAAAGATAATGCACTGGATCGTGAAAAGAGTATGCGGATTCTAGTGATTTATTAAGTCAGGATTGTCATATATCATATCACCATAACAATTCAATTTTGTAAAATTTAGTTTAATTTAATAAAATTCAAATTATTATTTTTTTATTATAGTTTACTTAATATGTTAGGGTTTTTTAAATATTAGAATATTTAAATTGTTTTATTGGAATTTTATTAAATAAATGTTGGTGAAATTATCATTTTGTTTTGTTGTTTAAATTACATTTTTAATATATAAATACCTTAAAAACTATAAAAACACTCTAAATTTAAATTACAACAATTTTTAATTAAATTTAAGAAAAAATAACAGTAAAAACACCAAAATATTTAAACTATTTTCATTTATTCCCAATAATGAAACAAATTTTGTTTACATAAAACCATCTTTCTCAACAGTCACCAATGGAACTCACAGCCTTCAGCTTTCTAGCATGCATCTTTAATATAGAAAAACCTAAACATAAACTTTCAACGGGATATTCACAAAGCTTTATACATATTTTTATCGTCTCACGCAAACCGTGGAAAGGTTAAAGAGATTGAATTGAACCTTCCGCTTGCGCTTCCGTTCGACTTTCCCTTGATAATCTGGTCCTCCGGATGGACGGTAACCATATGGACGTCAGGGAGAGAGGCTTCACCTTCCAGTATTTGACACACTTGCCGTATCCCCAGCCTCTTCTCAGGTTCTGAACTGGAGCACAACAGCCCCAGTTTCAACACCTTCTCCATCTCGCCCGCCTCGTATTCATTCCCCAGCTCTGGATCTGCCGCGTCCAGCAGCCAGCCATGGGCGTACAGCTCCCACACCCATTCGACCAAATACTGTCGTTCGTCTTTGACGTCCACGGATTTCCTCCCGCATGCCACCTCCAAGAGGAGAACGCCGAAGCTGAACATGTCCGAGCTCGGCGTAGCCTTCCCCGTCCGCGTCAGCTCCGGCGCTATGTACCCCACCGTTCCCATAACACAAGTCGTCTCCGGGTTATTGCTGTGCTCATACAGCCGGGCGATGTCGAAGTCTCCCAGCCGCCCATTGAGCTCCGAATCCAGCAGCACGTTGCTCGATTTGATGTCTCTGTGGATGACCCTCTTCTCCCATAACTCGTGCAGATACAACAGCCCCGCCGCCACGCC
>SNQJ01S0224108.1:1884-13618 GCA_010110895.2 Picea sitchensis | reverse complement strand
AGAGGACGGTTCATGGCGGAAGACATCAGGCGAAAGGGGGGAAGACGAGGGGTAATAAACTCACTTTTTGGTGAGAGGCTGATGTGGAAAGGAGCAGGACACATGGCAAATGACAAGTGGATAATGAGAGGGAGGGTGGACCACGCGGACCAAAGAGTGGAGGCGGATGGGTGACACACGGCGGCAGGAGAAAGGTGGGTCTAGGAGATGACAAGATGGGATAAGGGCCCATGTTGGATAAACACAGAGTGACTAGGAAGGACGGGGTTGTCCAGGCGTCGTTGATCCGGGCACTATAATCTCAGCCGTCGGAAGATGCCTGTTCGATTCTGGACCCCCCCTTCCGCTTAAAGGTAGAAAGGCAGGGGGGGTCCGGAATTGTCTTTATCGTCGTTGATCCGGGCGTGCTGATCTGGACCGTTGAAGAGTTTCGCCCGCGATTCTGGACCCCCCCCCTCCGCTTAAAGGTAGAAAGGCGGGGGGGGGTCCGGAGTTTCATATGTGCCATTGATTTGGGCGCGTGGATGCGCGTCGTCTAGATCCGTTCGCTGTTTACCACGGGCACATTTATATTGAAAACTTAGGACAAGTGGGTTTTAACCCATTATTTTGCATTCTAGCCCCCTTACAAGAAATATCGCTAACAGATGGTGATCCAAATCATGAAATAGAGTGTGACTTAAACTTTGTGTGGGTACTCTTCGTGGAATTTCTTCCATACGGCCGTGAGGATTAGATTGTACCTGTACATCCTTTACTGGAAATGATGCATCTTGCATGCAAGCCATTATGTTTTCTTTTCTACATTCTTGTGTTTCGGCTTTATATTCATCATATGTTGTCTGGCTACCTTCATTTCCTTCAGAAAATTCAAAGGAAACTTGTTCTTTACAAATTCCTAGAAGAGCTTTCCCCGAGCTTGGGTAGTAGCAGTCCAACACTGGTTGATTGCTATCTGAGATTCTTGTATAAAGAGGAAGAGAATATTGCACTTTTGACTGTTGAGTATAATCAATATTTGACACAAGTTTTTCTACCTCATTTGATTTTTCAAAGAAATCATCTTCCATTCCTTCAAAATGAAATTCCTCACATAATGTTTCCATTGAAATACTCCCATGCAAAAAGGATAATAATAAACTAATATTGGAAAACATGTCCCTCCTCACAATTTTGAGGATGTATCGTTTTCAAAGGAAAATAGATATTTTCAACACAAAAATCCAACACGCATACAAAATCTCTTAAGGTTTCAACAACCATTTGAAACTTTTGATTAATTCCAAAAACAGGGACATTATCATGTTGAACTTTTGAAATAGAGATTTGTCGATTTGCAGCATAAGAGACTTCAAGATTTCTTGCAACTGTCACAACACCTTCTGGCTCTTCCATTAAAGCAGTAGGGTAACTGAATGAAACCTCAAAATGTAGATTATTCGAAGAACTAACTCACCCTTCGTACCTTGAACCCTGGATTTGTTGCCAGTGAAGTCACCTTTGAATTGATTTTATGATACATGGAGTCTCCAAAGCAGAAATACAACCAACATCTGCCACATGTAAAATAGATATGTTATACTTACAGTGAGAGACCCCAGAACACGAACTTTCTTCCCAAAAGGCCCTACAAGGCCTTCAACAATCTGATGCAAGTTAGAGATAATTTGGAGTTGATATCCCTAGTTGATTAATAAGCTTGATGCGATCCTCAAACACATTTGGGATGAAGACACTGAGTAGAGAAATTTCCAACATCTGTTACAACATAGGCTCCATCTAGGGATGGTGCTTTCTTGTAAAGTGCCAAGAACAATAGATGACGTGCCTGCATCAATAAGGTGACCTACAAAAAACTCTGGACCTCGTCACTTAACACCTTGCAGCAATCCGAGGAGCGGACGAATTCGACATTTGAGACCAATGAAGTCGCCAACGAAAACATGTAGATTCTACGAACCAAGGAGTTGCCAGGTGAACAATCACAGCCAATCGAACGTCTATCCTGTGTTCACCATCAGGAGATAGATCCGCACCTTTATCGTATCCCAGGGAAGATAACTTTGTCCTCCTTCCCCGACAATGACGCCAAAAAATGTTGTCGCAAGAGTCAACTCTAGGCTGTAATACAGCCAAGCCTTAGCACATTTTACATGAAATAATTATTTGTTGCTCGGAACTTGACTTGGTTTGCAGCAAGCCAATCCCTAAAACCCGCTTTAGAGTGTGTTTCTAACATAATACACTCAGATAGGGCTCTCTCACTAAGCAAGGTTCTTTACTCAAAGAATATTCGGTAAGCGCAGTAAGAAGTCCAGATTTCTTATAAGACAAGATATTTTAATAAGGTTGGTGGTTGCATAGATTTGAAAATACCTATTGGGCGATGGAGTCAAGTGAAAACCAAATAAAAGAGATAATAGCAGTGATCGTATTACTTGCGGAAAATGAGGCAAAATAACCCTATCTTTCAGCAATCGATAATCATGATATAATAGCAGAAAAAAGAAAAAGACCATTACAGTGAAAGCATCTAACAAGGATGAATTTCCACTATAAGTTTAGAGGAAAAATACTGAAGGCTAATAACTAGATGCAGAGCACTTATCTTGAGTGAATTTTGACTAGTCACCATCGAAACACAACACATATCAACTATGTGTAAGGAGCATGTATAATGAATTCCAAAAAAAAATTAACTCAGTTGATAAAGGAAGAGATAGACAATATGACAATGACAAAACAAATAACATACTGAAAGAATCGGCTATGATGAATCTCACAATATCAAGTGAACATGTCTCTCATGTATTACTCCATTCCGGGTTTTCGAAATAACTCTGCTTTCAATAGGAGCCCTCTTCAAAAGAGGTTTCCCTCCACCTCCCTCTTTGATTGTTCAATCGATCATCATTTTATATAACTCTTTTGTCTTGAGAAGATGAATCGTCATCATTGGATTCTAACACCTAACTGAAAGTAAACTAATTATCAACCGTATTTAACTAATCATAACAGTAATCCAAACTGATTTATGTTAAAAGCACAAATAATTCCTAATTTCCAGTGAACTGTCTATAGCAGTGTATGAATTTGATTCACCTCCATGTGCATGATTTGTAGTGATGGATATTAAGGGACACATGTTCCTTATCTAAGGAAATCTCTATTCGATCTGGAGCCAAGCTGGTCAGAGTTGAGTTATCCATCTACTCTCGTTCCTTTGAAGAGATTGTCAACTAAAGTGTTGAATTCTGATAGTTGCGGTTGATTATGTCTAGCTGCATGAAGATAAATCAGTGGACATTTTTACAGTGAACCTATGTATTAAACAACAATCTTAAAGTCGACCAATCATCTCGAGTGACCCGTGACTATGAATTTCATGGCTTCCTTGGCGTTTGGTGATTGATGCTAGTTCGATTCGATATTTGGAAGAGTTATTGGGAATATGGACATCAAAAAATTGATTTTACTGTCAATGCGTGGTTGTTCTTCACGGCCCTCAGATCACACCTTCATAACCTCTGCAACACAAAAATAACCATGGGCACATCTTCCCAATGTATCTACAGCGTTGCTCCTTTCCATCTGTGTGTGAATACGACTACTAAGTTTATAATTGACAAATGGAACCCTACCCATCGACGCGATGATTGGAACCATGATTTCAGCCTTCGAGTTTTGGGGGGAGTGGCATATTGACATTCTTCAGATGGTGATCAGAATCCCGAAATAGAGCGTGACTTAAACTTTGTGTGGGTACTCTTCGTGGAATTTATTGCATGCGGTCGTGAGGATTAGATTGTACCTGTACATCCTTTACTGGCATTGATGCATCTTGCATGCAAGCCATTATGTCTGCTTTTCTACATTCCTGTGTTTCAGCTTTATATTCATCATATGTTGTCTGGCTACCTTCAATTCCTTCAGAAATTTCAAAGGAAACTTGTTCTTTACAAATTCCTAGAAGAGCTTTCCCCAAGCTTGGGTAGTAGTAGTCCAACACTGGTTGATTGCTATTTGAGATTCTTGTATAAAGAGGCAGAGAATATTGCACTTTTAACTGTTGAGTATAATCAATATTTGACACAGGTTTTTCTACCTCATTTGATTTTTCAAAGAATTCATCTTCCATTCCTTCAAAACGGAATTCCTCACATAACGTTTCCATTGAAATACTAAAAGGATAATAATAAACTAATATTGGAAAACATGTCCCTCTCACAATTTTGAGGATGTATCATTTTCAGAGGAAAATCGATATTTTCAACACAAAAATCCAGCGCGCATACAAAATCTCTTAAGGTTTCGACAACCATTTGAAACTTTTGATTAATTCCAAAAACAGGGACATCATCATGTTGAACTTTTAAATAGAGATTTGTCGATTTGCAGCATAAGAGACTTCAAGATTGCTTGCAACTGTCACAACAACTTCTGGATCTACCATTAAAGCAGTAGAGTAACTGAATGAAACCTCAAAATGTAGATTATTCGAAGCACTAACTCACCCTTCATACCTTGAACCATGGATTTTTTGCCAGTGAAGTCACCTTCGAGCTGATTTTATGATACATGGAGTCTCCATAGCAGAAATACAGCCAACATGTGCCACATGTAAAATAGAGATGTTATACTTACAGTGAGAGACCCCAGAACATGAACTTTCTTCCCAAAAGGCCCTACAAGGCCTTCAGTAATCTGATGCAAGTTAGAGATAATTTGGAGTTGAGATCCCTAGTTGATTAATAAGCTTGATGTGATCCTCAAACACATTTGGGATGAAGACATTGAGTAGAGAAATTTCCAACATCTGTTACAGCAGGTGGTTTCCTCGCCTTTGTCAGTAGTTTTCATCATTGGCTGCTATTCAGGGGGTATTTTTCATGTACTTCTTGCACTTGGAACATGCAAAAGATGCATAGTTTCATTGGTTCATGAACATGTTCTTCGTATGATTTCCACCAAATCATGAAGCTCATGCTTTATACCTTGTGTTGACTGATGAGAGATTCCTTAATTCTCTCCTTTCAGCGGGTCTCCTTCCATCGTCTTTAGCTCATCTATTCTCGAAACGAGACCTAGAGTCTTAGGAGTACCTTGAGTCTTGCAGTCATTAGTGGCAGACTCTCTGGCCATCGACAGTTGGGAATACATCAATGTCTCCTGATCGATGGATTCTTCAGGTGTTCGACACTGACTCCTTTATTCACACTTGTAAGAATGTACTCGATTCCTTGATACCTACTTTCATTATCGGTAGGTTGTCTCACGTTTGTTAACGGTATACCTCAATGACTGGTAATCAAACAATGTCTCATTGTGTTCAACCTCAACTCCTTTATTCACATAATGTAGACTTGCACCCTTGGTGGATTGTGTAGAAGACTTGAAGACATCACTATGTGGTCGCAACTTTCCTGAGTTGTTGCTTATTTTTCATTGGACCAACACCTATATGACTTTAGTGATCATGGGAGATCATATTGTACTCCATTGTATATAGTTATCTTCAAATTGGTTTTGAGTTTGGTTCTATTGGGCCTTTTTGGTGACTATGACAACCATTGGCATGTAACCGCATTTGTATTTGCCTGCTCATGGCCACAAACACTTTTTTGGTATATTTTCACATGGATCTGTAGTGTAATCCTATTGTCAGCCATGTATGGAAAGTCATTGCAGAATGTAATGAGCAACTAGTTCTTCCAGTTGGTTCCCCATCACTCCACTTATGGGTTGTTTATAATGTATTTCAGCCATCGCAGATACTCCTTTGACCTCACACATTAGGGGGCATCTGTTATAGAAATATTTTCCTCACCCTATTTAATCTTACACAGAAGGCCTTTTTCCATTTCCCTATGCAAACTTAGCATCCCTGTTTGTAAAATCCAGATCTAAAAATACATATTTTTCCACATGTATGCATCTTTCCTACTATACAGCATGTGTATACGCAGGCTGCTCCACTACAACCCGTGTACATCAAAATTTGCGCTAGAAAATGAAAATTAATGTCAGGTTTCGATGTCACAACAGGAGATCTATGATCCTTGGCCTTCCATATACTAGAAATGTTCCAACTTGGCCCTTTAGTTCCATTCTGAAGGCTATAAATGGGCCAATTCTGAGCTATGGAAAGAGGAGAAAGAATTCAACTTTGAGAGAAACGTTACTCTGGAAAAATTATTTACTTCATATTGAGTCTACATCCCTTTGTCCTTTAATTTTGAACACAGTGTTCAACCCCCAAGCTCTTCCCTTATTGATTGAGAACCTCTTTGTTTATCTCTTATGAGCTTGCCTTTGGTGGAGGATTGAAGTGGTGGAGGCCCAGCTGGAAGGAACTTATTTTCTCGGTTCCGAACCGTGATGACACGGAAGCCTGTAATATTTTCACTTCTGATGATCATATATTAATATAAATACTATTTTCCCATCCAATTGATATATTGCAAATATTTGAATTATTATTCCATGGGCGTATTTGTCATGTTTATTAATGGATTATGCTATTGAATGTGCTAACATCATTTATCATCACCATATTCTTTCTTTGCTTGGTTGTTGAGGACTAGTTGTAGGTATATTTCTTTGGGTCAAGTGCTCAACGGTGGACTTCATCGAACGTCTGGATGAGGTAGGCCTTTTATCTTGTCTTGCTAGAATATCTATTTTCATAGCATACTTGAGAAGAGATTTTATTTATGCAGTCATTTATGTTTGTTGTGGTTTACCCTGGCCATGGAGAGATTTTCCTCATAACATTTATTAACCAAACAAACCTTTGGCTTTGATACCAAGTTTTTTTTTTTTAACAAGAAATGGGAAAATTATATTAACTGTGTGGATGAATCCACTGGTGTTACAAAAAAAAGGTTTGTTCGAACTGTCTAGATTTCCCTCTTAAGGAGAGGTGATTACAAAAGTGGGGATTGTCATAGATTATATAGCATCCCCCATGATTTTCAAAATTTATGTATGTTGAATTTCCTGGATAGCTCCAGAAAAAGGTGCCACTGACATATATTGTTCGACAAAACATACAAAAATTAGATCTTAGTTACCCTTTTCATCTTTTATTTTCTGCATGTCCATCTTGAATTTTGGCAGAGGCTCATTTAGGTCAGGGACTTGATTCATCGAATTCGAATGGATGTTCCTTGAGTGTCCCTGTTGGTTTCTCGAGTTGCTTGGAGGGGCCTGCGAGACGTCTAGTTGGTCTAGTCTTTGCTAAAACATATCAATATTTTGGTGGTTTGTTTCAATTTGGTTGTGTTGGGCGTCACTTTCATCTTGGAGTTTACCAATCAAGAAACGGTGTTGTGATAAGGTTTCCAATTCAAAGGCATGGTTGGCGCTCATTGCACCCATTTGAACTCTTAGACTTCTGCAACCACCATAGTCCACTTCCCAGTCATCCTCTGGCCATCTTCCCAAGTCCTCCTGAGCTGCATTTGCTTGTTACATTTTTCTATGTCCTGAGGAGTGATCATACCTGGTCGTTCCTTGAATATTTTACATGTAGCGAGGGGAGAAACATGAGCGAGAAAGGGAGGAGATGACCTACAGGGGGGAGGCGAAAGTAATTGCATGGGCTCAGGAGGTTGAGGATGTAATATGTAGGCAGAGAATGACATAGAAATAAAATGAGTCTAGAATTTTTTACGTTCACTACAGCAGGATTTCAGGGGGCCGTGAAGATGCGTGAGGCTAGACAGGGTTGTTATAACCCTAAATTGCACCATACATACATACTTGGCATCAGGCCCTCTTACTTACCAGTTTTGCCAAGCCATCATTGAGCATCTTTTCTTAAAAACACTATTTTTGAAGATGTACACGCCCTACACCATTACTACCTGCATGTGTATGCTAGATGCACCATTAACGCCCGCGTACGTACGCTAGTTGCACCACTACAGCCCACGTATACTCACAAAAGTTGTAAAAAATAAACATTTGCAAGGAATTCGTTGAGATTACGGGCGACTAGGTAGTTTCCCAACTGTCCCACCACCTATAGCCCGTCACCCAACCGAATAACCATCCTTTTGTCATATAAAAGGAGGTGTTGGGGTCTCTTTCAAAAGCTAATCATAAGAACAGTGAAAATCTGCCCATTTCACTTTCCCCAAGAATTTGCAGCCACATTGTGAGTTTTGAGCCAGAATTCCCTATTCTTTCTTTTTTCCTCCATTGCAAGCTAATCCATTCCCTAGAGAGAGATGAAGAGGAGAAAGATACGTGGAAATGCAGTTGGAGCTTGGTGAAGAGGAGCTCGGACCAGGTTCGAGGAGTAGTCGTCGATCTCATTGTAAGTAACTTTGTGAGATTAATAAAAAGGAATACTCTTTCTGACCTGAATATGATGTGTTCAATATTTATGTTTGATTTATATTTGACTATGACATCTAACCCACTAATTCATATATAAGATGCATGTTTGTGGTTCTTTGTTTGTATGTTTATGAGTGCAGGTCATCCTTGGGAGGAGACGTGTAGTCGAAGAACAACCGAATGAAAAAGGATTGACGTCGGACGCAGAGTTCAAGGTAGAGTTACCTGATCTTTTTACCTTGTGTTTTATGCAAGAATGTGGGGTGTATTTGGAGTATTTGTTAAAAAGTAGGAGACTTTGGACCATTAGCTCTACCTGTTCTTCTATTATGTTGGTGTAACTATTCTTCCAACTAGTTAGTGGTTTGATTGCTTTATCTCATAGGAACTCTTTCTAGTGTGTGTTGGTTTTCAACATTAGTAAAAGCCCTAGTGTGTCATTGATCTTCTCACAAAATATAAGACCAAGAGATTCGTCGGTCACGAAGGCTTCAGGGTCTATCGCCAGTTGAATTGGAGCCACCCCCACCACCGCTAAGGCGAAGAATTGACAAGCAAGGGTCATTTGAGGTGACCAGGCCACATGAAATTGTTGTTGATTGTGGAGCTTGATTATCTTCCTGATTCAGAGGTCTTTTACTTTCAGCCGTGTTTATACCCCATGAAGTATTTACACCCCAGAAGTATGTACACTCTTCCACACGGAGGAGTGCAAAGGGGGGGTACCCCTCTGTGGGGTCTGGGGGGTCTATCCCCCCGGATGGGGGGTCTGGGGTCAAGCGAGCCTTGTAAATGTATATTGTAATTTCATTGTAAATCTGGACCGTTCATTATAAGTTCACAGATCTAACAGTAGAGATTATGTTAGGGTTTTTTTCCCTATAAGGAAACCCTCTTTTATGAGGGAAATGTATTGCGGCTATGGTTGATGACGAATATTGTATTCTGAGAGAGGAGACTATGAGAGAAAGAAGAGGAAGTTACAATGGGTTTTGTTGTAGGTTGTATCCCTTCATTTGTTGGATAATAATAAAGGAAGGACCTGGCAATTTCTCTGGTGGATGTAGCCCACATTGGGTGAACCACGTAAATCCGTGTCTCTCTTGTATTGTGTATCTTTTGTGTTTTGTTTCCTCATTTGTTTTTATTTTATTTCTCCACGGTGTTGTTTTTCTAACAACTACACCTATTCCATCCCCAAGAGAAGAACTCTCGCATCCGGAGGAGCCTATTGTTTCTGACCTTGGATCGGAAGCTCTCGGGCCAGCCAATTCTCTAGTCACTTACTTGTTGACGCCCATCGTGGTACAAGTTGTCCCCCCAAAGGTAACTCATCGTGATCATCAAATATTATTGCAAGAAACAATGGAAGCAAATGCTCCTACTTCGTCAGGGAGTCCTCACACCCCCTCTACGACTGCCACTATAGGGGATGTTCTACCTCCTAACCCACCTTCGTCGGTCTGGACCACCATGTTCTCGATCGCCTCTACTTTGGGCAGTGGCCTGATTCTGTCTATGGCAGTGATCACTGATTCATTCACAGAGAGTGTGACAGGCCCTCCATTATCATATGGGATGCATGGCTTTGATATGAACTATGTCCTCTCCTACTCCACCCTACAGACCATGGGTTTGGGGGCAGGGATCTCTAACACTCCTCTGCAAGGGTCTGTGGGGGGCACCTCAGCCCTTTATTACTCTTTCCCTTACGGTGGGGTTCATATACCTCCATCGTCCCCCTCATTAGGCGATGCTCCCCAGCACCCCGTCTGGACGAACATGAACTATAACGTGTTTGGAGTAGGTAGTCAAGGACTTTCTTCCAACACCATGTCAGTGGGTTCTTTGTCGTTCTCTTTTTTCAGTGCATTTGGTAATAATGTATTCTCATCAGTTGTCATCTCGGTCGGGGGAAACCCTGGTTTTGGATCACAAAATCCTATGCAGGGTACTATTCCTGCACAGGGGGAAAACACCTCTCAAGGACCCTGAAATCAATGGCAAGGATCAATCCCCTCATCAGGGATGTCGACCGGGGGTAACCCCTTCCATGGCCAATGGAACCCCGGGCAAGGCTCAGTACCTATGCCCATCAGATCGGCAGGGGGAAACCCTTTCCAGAACCTTTGGAACACAAAGTTGGGAACAATCCCTTCCCAGCCCTCAACATCCAATTACGGGAGTCAGCCGATGACGTCTCAACAAGCGTAGCATCTGTACGCTGGCCATGGCCATGGTATTTACCAGAACCCTGGTCAACAGCCTAACTTTTCCTGACAACCTGGTGCCAACCAAATTCCAGACTCCTTTCCTCCTGTACATACTCAACAACCCAAGCTACCTTTTCTAGAAACTTTGCATTTGCCAGACTAGTCAATATTGTTAAATGACCCAATCTGTCACGATCTGCATTGGCCTCCTATGCCAACCAAGTTTCCCTTGGACATTCCAAAGTTTGAAGGTAATCCTAACAAAGATCCATGCGGTCATGTGACCACCTTTCACCTATGGCGCTCATCCAACACGTTGAGAGACAACTTCATCCAGTTGTGTTTGTTTCAACGCACTCTTATCAGGAGTGACGCGAAATGGTACATCGAGCTCGACCGCTCAAGATACTCTACTTTTGGGAAATTGGCAATGGTTTTTATTAATCATTTCCAATTACCTGTGAGATATGATGTCGAAACCGAGTTGCTGGAAAACTTTGAGCAAACAACGACTGACCATATCTCGAATCACATCCAAGAATGGCAGCGTCGAAAGAGTTTGATAAAAGTACCAGTCCCACCAGCTTTTCTGCTAGAGTGGTTCCTTAAGTATTTGGTACCTCAGTTATCCAAATACGTTGCAACGTCAGGAGTGTTTTCCAAGGAAGAAGCTATAATGAGAGGTCAACAGCTAGAACTGATATACTCTCAATCTGGTTTACTTTACGATTTTTTTCCAAATGTGCCACGGTCCATTCTTGATAAGACCATAAAAACATTTGGATCACATGTCGATGGTATCATTGGTTCAGCACAAGCAAAGCCCGGTGATCAGTTGTCGAATCAATTGCAAAAAATTTCGATAAAGAAGACATCGGCCAGCCAAACCATTGGTTCAATTGCTCCCCCTACTCAAACGTTGAATGTACACAATGTGCAATCGACAAAATTGAAGGCCAACCAGCAGGCTAACAGAAAGAAGAAACATCGAAAGAAGGGTAAGGGGGATAATAAACCCACCAATAATTTTGATGGGGGAAACACAGAGAAAATAAAGTCGATGTATCTGTGTAACCTTTGCATGGAAGACCACCCAACTCACCTGTGCCCTCGGCTTGCGGAGGCCCAGAAGTTATTGGCACAGCAACAACCTATTGTGTTAACGAACCCATTTC
>SNQJ01S0224106.1:0-14810 GCA_010110895.2 Picea sitchensis | reverse complement strand
TGATCCAAGAGAGGTAGGTTTGCCTCTCCAAGTATAAATAGATCCCTTTCCTCACTCCCAACTCACCATATCTTGAGCTAGTGTTATGCTACTTGATTTCTCACTCTCTCTCTCTCTTTCATTGTTCCATCATTTCCATTCTTTGGCTCTTAGGGTTTTGGAGCAAGTATTTCTCCAAGATCCACTTTCTTGAGTAATAATAAAGGAGAAACTTTGGAGGATTTTGGGAAGAGCTACAAGTGGTTTGGTTCTTACAACACATGAGGTAACGTTGTTTTGGTTTAACATGATGGATGCATAGGTAGATCTTAGGTAAAGTATTTTATTTGACTAGATATTGCAAAGAGTAGTCTTGTAGATCTATATATGTTGGTTAGCTAGACAAGGTGCAAGTATTTCATCTTGTTAGTTTAACCATCCATATTATCTATTGTATGCATGCCATTGTGTTAGATATTGCAGGTTGGTTTCAAGGGTTTCATTAGGAGTGCCTTGAGGAAATGTCTTTCTTTGAGACTCCCATAAACTCCTCTCTTTCTCTATCTATTGCTCATTCTTCTATATTGCTGTTCATTTCCATACATATTTCAGCTAGTTTAACTTAGCAAGATAGGTCATTTTTATCAAATATTATAAATTTTTCTTAAAAAAATTATTTTCCCTAAAAAGACAAGTTTTTCTTCACTCTTTTGGTTGTGTGTAGCATTTCCAGCGAGGACACCTTGCTGGTTTTTGCAGGTTCAGATCTGGTTGAGAGGGGTTTTGGCCACCTAGAGGCATCCACACAACACTCAAAGACCCCCTAAAGGGATTGGTAGCTATTTCTCAACCTCCTTCAATTTTTAAGCATTTTTAGTCATTTCTTCTCCTTTTTTTTGCTTTAGGTGGCTCATAGTTGTGGGAGAAGGAGTGGTATGGCCTCCTCCCACGTGTGAGCCTTGGGGTAGCTAGGGATTAGTTTAGATCTTGTCTTCTTTGCATTTTTCTTGTCTCTTTGAGCTACGACGTGGGGTTTTAGAAGGTGAAGTGGGCATCTTCTTAACCTAAGACGTGGGGTAGGGTTTGCCTCTTGTTTGCTTGGTTTGCTAGCTTATTTATTTCCTTGGTTTGTATCTCTTGCTTGCTTGCTTCTCTCTTTTCTCAATATTTTCTAAGTTAAGCAAGTTAAATTAATTGCCTACCTATTGGGAGAGGAATACCCCAAAGGTAAGGTTAGGGATTTAATATGTGATTGTGATCTAAGTGCTTAATGTTCTAAAATGTTCTAGATCTAGATCTCATACATGGTTAATCCTTAGCTTAAGCCTATTGGGCATCAATAACTTAACTAGATCTATTTGCATGCTTAAAGCTTTTCAAAGTTTAATCTTTCTCTTAGATGCTTAGATCTAAATTCCTAAATGCTTAAAAGCTTCAATAAGTGAATGGTGCTTTTCTTTATTGCTATGATCTACTAAGGCCATTTGCCACATGCTTGAAGTAATCTCATTTATAAGTTGATAGTGTAGGCAAACACTTAAATCTTTTTCTTTCTCACACTTAATGCTCATATCTAAATGCTCTTAAACATAAGATAAGTGTGATTTCTCTTTATTTCTTGGTTGGCAAGTTGTTCTTGCCCTTGTAATTTCTTCCTTTACTTTGCAAGCTATCTATTTGTGCAACTAAGTGATTTTCTTTCACATAGCATATATGTGTTAATGCCTTTCATTTCATAGTCTTAAGAAACACATTTTTGGCTGAAGTGAGTTTCGGCCAAGTCACTAATTCACATTTTAAAAGTGTCATAAAATCTTTAAAACACTCTAAAACACTCCTAAAAGTCTACCTAATTCATATAATAACTTAATAGACTATTTAGAGTACCTTAGACCACCATCTTCACCATCTAAAATGGGGATTGAGGGCCAACGAAAGATGATTAGGCCGGGGACGGTCTCGTGGTGCGGAGCATCCTTTCTGTGAGAACTCAATCTTTCGAGCTGATCTGCGAAGCTAGGGTAGGCCTTGTTGCCATACTTCTTGACAATCCATTAGTCATTTGGCAATAGGAGGAGGCGGCTTTGGTTAAATAATTTGTAAGGGTAACTAAAATCTTTCAACCTGAAGAAACCCTTAACTTATTAAACAATTAAACCTTGGCCTTGATCATTTGAATACTTTGTGGGTTTAATAAATAAGAGCGGGTCATCTTCATAATACTTGTGCTTAAAACTCATAAATCTTCTTTATTGACGTATTGTGATGTATTGATGATGATCTCATAAATGTAATATGATGCTTTGATCTTCTTGTAACCTACACACAAATCAGTAAAGTGGTTAGCTTGTTTGATGTATTTTAGCATTCTTTACTTGTAAATCTTGTACTTAATTTTTGATTCAACTATTCTTTTGTATAACTTGTAATCATACTTGTAACGAATCGCCCTAACATCTAGTTGACCCCTTGCCCAATCTTAGGCACTAGCCTTAGTTTCCCTAGGAAAAGGTCTTGCTTAACATACTAACCCTTGCATCTTGCATTGCTGCTTGTGCATCTTAGGATTAGAATCCCCCCAAGCCTTAACAAATTAAAAATAAATCCTAGAACTTAACTCTAAAACTAATCTAGAAGCTAGGGACTACCCCCCTTGGCTTCCCTAGGAGTGAGCCTAGACGGAAGAGGTTCTGGTCAAAGTGACAGTGTGGGATGTGAACCTAGGCATTGTGCCTCCAAGGACACACTAAGTGAGCCAGACTTAGCTCACGTTTGCAAGTGTGTATAAAGATGACAACACTCCCCTAGGTGTGTTTCCTCCCTGCAAGGCGCTATACCCCTCTGAATTCCACCATACATCTCGACATGTCTCTGTGAGCTATCACTCATCACTGTATGCTCCGACATACTCATTTTGTCTCTCGTAGACTCATGCTGTATCATAGATCCTGGGTGTATTGTTGGATCAACCTCTATATGGAGGTCAACCACTCTCGGAACACAAATGGAAGTGTCCTCCATCAATTGGTGCTCCTCTGCTAGATCACCAACATCCTCTAGCAACGTGACTGGATGATATATCTAAGTGTCCACCAAGACAGATGAAGTGGATCTCTGACGAATCTCCTCAAGAAGCTCATCTGATCTAGACTCTGATTCTTGAAGGGATGTCTGTGTGCCTCTCATGTATCCTCGAGTACTCTCCAACTACTAAGTAAGTCTGTCCACCTCCAACTCCTTTTCCCTCAGAGCCTCATGATACATCTCACTAATCCTCAATAGGTAGTCCCTGTCAATCAACAACTGTTGGTAGTCGGTCCTCATCATAGATACTCTCTCCCTGAGAGTATGAAATTCATCCATGGCAAATCCCTCATGTGAACTATCATGTGCCACTGATGCCCTCCAACAGTGATCTTCCACCAGTGTATGCATGTGATCAATGCCCCTGGTGGCTGCCATGATCATATCCTCATTGACTCTCAATTGTCCAGTCAAGTGGTGTGACTCCTGATCACAGTCATGTTGAGGTGCCACCTCACGTCTCTCAATGCTAGTGCTATCTCTGGAATCCCCAACAACACTCTCTACAGAAGATAAAGTGTTGAACTGCTCACTGTCTGTTGTGCCACTGAGTCCTCCTATATGCGACTGTATATCATTATCAACTGCTAGCTCTCTGTGAATCATACTGTATCCGGTGTGAGCAGCTGTATCCTCCTATGCACTCACCTTGCTACTATCATCTTCGCCTGGATCCCATATAGATGTGTCCAAACACGTTCTATGGTCATTCTGACTACTAAAGAGTGCATCCTCATCAATGCAGGCTGAACCTGGAAGTAAGTGCCCTATCAACCTGTCAGTCTCCACCATCTGCTCAACTAATGGAGTCTCCAAAAGTTGTGACTCCATCTCCTCGTGCTGATCTGTATGTGTAAGGTCAACTGTTTGTACATCCTGGATCTGTGGATCTACATGTCCATGGTGTGCATCCCGCACGTACAACTCCTCTATGCTACTGCTATCCCCATGTGACGTGGTTGTCATAGGTGTCTGGAAAGATGACGGATGTGTTACGGTCACCCTAGGAAGCTGGTCATCTGTAGGTGCTAACACGTGTGAGTGCTCACTAGTGTCACCACTCTGCTGAGGTGTAAGGTCATCAATGGTATGTGATATGTCCGTTGAAGCACTGGTGCTATCATTCTGTCCACCCGATTGTCCCTCCAATGTGAAAGGGTCAGTATCCTCCTCAAGGGCGCAATAATCACTAGCCTCTATGCAAGAGTCATTATCATCATCAGACTGCTCCAAATAAGCATCTATTGTTCCATCCTCACATACCTATCATCACTGTCATAGTGCACCTCAATAATATGCTTCTTACCCTTACCCCTACACCTATGATCTGGTTCCCAAGGCACCTTGCAATTGTAGCAAAGCTGCGTGCTCCTAATGGGTGTGGGGTTATTCTGTGCTTTCTTCCATATAGCTGGTGTGGCCATGTATTCCATTGCATGATTGACCCATAATGTAATCTCATCTGTGCTCCACCAAGGATTTTTCATGGATAAATACTGTTGGAATGTTACTTGAGCCCTAGTTTTCTCACTAAGGTCGTAGTAATATTCCCATCTACAACGTACAGTCTCTCTAGAATTTTTTTTAATATCCATCTCTTCTAATGGAAGACCCCTCTATGGCTCTGCATGCATGTGCTAATTCCCATTGGCTGGCAGGAATCTAACCTTTGATACCACTGTAATATTCCCAAGCCAACATGCCAAGAACATCACGGTTTTGGATGTCTTTTTAAACTTGGCTTGGGAATATTACAGTTTTGGATGTCTTTTTAAACTTTTACTAGTTGAGGCATTTCATCAAACACTTTGTTGATTTACTTGTTTGTATGTGTTTACTTGCAGGTTGACCTCTTGATTTCAGCCTTAGGGTTTATGATGAGGAATTTATATATGTGTTGCAGCAATAAACAAGAAGATACCGTAATGGATCATACCTCAACCATATGCAAGATCAACAATATGATAGACAAGCCAAAACACCTCAGATCTGATTTTATTCATAAATAGAAGAACCTAATACAATGAAGATGCCGATCTGGAATGATCAACAGATGGATCTAATAACACAATAGGAGTTGCTACAAAATGTTCCAAGAAGATACTATAAGCCTCCAAACGCTGAATACACCATGAATACCCCCAAGCTGGAAGATGCCACACCCTGCTGGATCACTGAATAGCCTCAACAATTCGGCTTTGCTGCCAAAGATGTCCAATCACTTTGGTAAATATGCCAAACAGTCGGTTGGGTAAAGGCAAGAACAACCCAGGTGTTCAAATCTCCAAGATCCCTCTCAAACTCATGGATCTGACTCTCCTCCAAGGAATGGTGCACCCCCCTGGATGCTTGAAACCCTAGATAATTTGGCCTGTCTCCTAGAGGTCTCCAAATGCTCCACAAAACCACTAGAATGATATATCGGGGCTTGGTTACCTCCTTGGTGAAGTCCCAAGCGAAATGATGAAGATTTAATCTACCAAATGGATGAAATCACTTTCTAAAGTGTGCTCCCCTCCCCTCCAATTTGTCCCATGCATCCAATAAATAAAATGACACATAAAACTCCACCAGAATGCACTAGATCTACTGGCCACGACCCTGCAATGAAAACCCAGGTGCTAGAATCTCCAGAAGCCCTGCCAATCACCTGGAACGAACTTCCCTCAATGGATGGTGCGCCCCCCTTGCTGGAAACCCCCAATGGTGTGCCCTCCTTCTCTTCCTGTGCCTGTGGCTGGTGTAGAACCCTCCTGTACTGAGTAGATCTAAGATAGAATGGTGTGGGAGAGTATTGCATCCCCGAGACCAAGCTTGGGACAAGCTAGGTGGAATATTTAACCACCGAATCGTGCTCTAGGGTTTGTTAAGTCAAAACCCTCAAAACCCCCAAGGTATGGGCTCTCTGGCTAGAAGCCAGATATCAAAATGATAATCATACATGAATGAATGAATAGAGGTCCTTGCCTCTTATTTATACTTTCTGCATCCCCTTGTCTCTCCAAAGTGACTTTTCCTTTTTAATTATTAATTAATTAATTAAATCACTTTAATTAATTAATTAACCTTTTTACCTCTGAAAAGCACCTTATCTCTCCTAGTGGCTTCCCTAGCTACTGAAAGTCACTTCTCATCATCCTATCCTGTAGTTTTGTTCCTCCTGATTCCAATGAGCTATTACACTGAGAGGTTCCTCCAAGTATTGTGCCCAAAATGACCTCTTCAGTGAATTTACTTAACTTATAGCTCAAAACACTCAAAATCATGGAAATCGTCGGAATGCAATGGAACCAAAGCCAACCTATGTGGAATGGATCATAATGATGAAAGGGGATGAACGATGCAAGCCGGACCCCAAAATGCCTCTTCATAATCTTTGTACTCGCTATAACCTCCATCTGGATACTATGGTCATCTTAACCCTCTGTAATGTAATGATGTCCCAAAGTGGGGACATTACAAATATTCCCTGTACCTAAGTTGCACAAAACGGGGAAACGTTTCGATGTTTCCGAAACCGGGACGGTACGAAACAGACCCTCAAAAAATGGAAATGTTGGGGGAAACTCCGGGGGAAACGTCGTATCTATATATATATATAGTTTTTTTTTTTAAATAAAACATTATATTGCAACATAATGATACGCATAAATGACATTTTAGAAGGAAAACCATGTCCATATTAACTCCCATAGAAGGAAAACTGTGTCCATATTAACTCCCACGCCCCCCTATTTTTTTTTGGCCTCTAAGATGCCTTAGAACGAACGAAACGTCGATCATATGGGTTGGTACGACCGACAAACGTCGTCAGTCGTACTGTACGACGTTTCCAAATAGAGAAACGTCGTACAGTACGTCCGACGACGATTCTCGGCCGTACCCTACCCGTTTCAACGTTTCAGATCGTTTCTGATGCTGAAACAGGGGGGGTAGCAACTTAGCCTTGTACAATGCACCAATCCTCTCATTCTTCATTGTTTTCTTGAAATCATCAACCATTCTAGAATAGTGAACAGGTGCCTCCTTTCTTCTATCTACAGTTACAACAGAAGCAAGATCCTTCCATATTTGCATTATCCTTTGTATTACATCTAGAGGATAGGCCACACTCTGGTCAGCAATTCCTGCAGCAATTCCACAAATCGGTTTAGTTACCACATTCAACTTTGAGTCCTTAGCCAACCCCAATGGTTTGTTTTTTCATCACCACTCCTTGAGTATCTCATACACAGCAAAAACCAGCCTCTGTATAAAGTTTTTTGGATCTTCCTCAGGTAAGACAGCTGACATAGCATTGGACATACCATGATATTTATTAAGATAATTTTTTGTTTGGACAATTAGCCTTCCCCAACCCATATCCATCGGGTAAGTTGCAGACATGGCAATTATTCCAGCGCTAAACCCATATTCTAGCACAGAGCATCCCATAGACAGGGAGCAGGCTGACTCCTAGACCATTATTTCCACCATTCCTTGAGGAGCAGCCTACAAGGGCGCAGGGGCAATAGGGTCGGGATGATGATTTTACCACCTATTTCAGGGAGTATCAAGGATTAGGGGAAGATATCCAGGCAACCTTGTCTTACCAAGACCATTGCGACATCAAGTACAAGAACAGGCCTAGGGAATGGAACTGAGCCGCACAAAACCAACAGAACTATGATGTGTCGGGCAAGGTGGGGAAGTTTTCTATCCCATCTTTTGACAGATATGCCAGGAGCACAGGCAGAGCGTGGGTACACAAGTTGGACACTTCCTTCCAACTTAACTTTATGACAGAGCTAGAGGCAATTATGTTTTCCACCCTACACTTGGATGAGGAAGCTCATGATTGGTGCTACCATGGGTTCGTGACATTAGGGCAACCAACATCACATCATATGTGGATTTCACCCAGGGGTTGATGGATAGGTTTGACAAGAAGGATCTCGAGATCCACTTTAGGGAATTGGCGCAGTTAAGACAGACAGGCACACCAGAGGTGTACATCACGGAGTTCCAAAGGATGGAACCCATGGTGACAAACATCTCTGAACAGAGGTTGGTGATGCTTTTCACTGAGGGTTTAGCCGAGCCCTTGAGAGGGTGGGTGAAGGCCTTCAGGCCAGCCACACTACAAGATGCCATCATGAGGACCTAGGACATGGAGGACACAGTCCCCAAGAAGGCATCAACAAAACCCATTATTCCACAGAAGAGTAAGGAGACGAAGCATTTCCAGAAACCATGGACAAGAAAGGACAAGATGGATGAGGAGAGTCGGAGGGAGCTGAGGAGGAAGAAGCTTTGCTTTAGTTGCGAAGAACCTTAGGAACCAGGTGACCAATGTATGGGAAAAGGGAAGGTACATTACATAGAGGTGCTTTCCGATGAGGAGGATGATGGTGAGGATGAGACAGCTCACACACAGGGAAATGGACAGAGTAGTGGTGAGGTGGAGCCATCACACCTTGAGGTTACAAGGGAGACACCGCTGCAGGAGGGTGTCAAGAGAGTAACAATTGCCACACTTTCGGGAGTTCCCAGGTATTATACCTTTAGGATCAAAGGCCTTTTGTAGGGGCAGAGAGTCACAACACTGATCGATGGTGGGGCCACCCACAACTTTATTAATGCAGCGCTTGTTACAAGGAGACACATCCCTACCAAGGACTTTGAGGGGTTCAACATGGTGGTAGCAAATGGGTATAACATGACTTGTACGCAGAGGATTAGAGGATTGGATGTGACATTGGGAAACTATACGTTGACCGATGACTTCTATGTAGTAGATTTGCAGACACTAATGTGGTATTGGGGGTCCAATGGCTATACTCACTTGGAGATTTCAACATGAACTATCAAATCATGAAGATGGATTTCAGTGACACAAGGGGTCAGCGAGTTATTTTGAGAGGTATGTCGATAGGAGTTCCTAGAATTGTGTCAAACAGACGCATGGAGGCACTACGCATGTTGTCAAACAAATTACACAACAAAGCACTAATATCCTAGCCTAGCACGCTTGGGGATATTACAGATTCACAACATAGTTACTTCTTCCGTATTTGAAAAAGGCACTACCTTGGAATCTTGTGATAAGACGTTAGGAAACTTACTACTCTTGTCCCCTCGTACTCATGAGAATATCTCAACTTTGGAATGGTATTATAATTTGTTGAAATCGTAAACAATTGGTGCTTGTGTTTTTGGAGATAGAAATTGTCTGAATGCAAAACTTTAATACCATGGTAAAAATATTTCAAAATAATCAATTTTGATACCATCTCAAGAAACACTTGGATATCATACAAGGATGCATTATTCCACAGGCTCAGTGACATTGGCATATTTGAGACCCTCGTAATTGCCATCATGAGGTTAAATGAATCAGCTTCGGGCCGCCTCTGGATGGCATGTGGCCTTTCTAATTTCATTCAGAGTACCATCAAGGTAAAACAAGGGTGCCCCCTCTCGCAGACACTCTTCAAGATATACATTGATGAGTTGGAGTCTTTCCTCCATGAACATATCCAAGAGGGTGATGCTTGTCTTCTACATCAGGTGTTGATCTCTCTGCTTTTATTCGCTAACGACTTGGTCTTGTTAACCTCCACTCCTGAGGGCCTATAGAGACAGATAGATGCATTGGCCAACTTTTGTGACTTCCGATAGTTGATAATCAACCTGGATAAAACCAAGGCATTGATCTTTAACGCATCGAAGAGCTCTCTTATAGATTTACATTTCTATTACTAAGGGGCAAAGATTGATATCACCACAACCTACACTTACCTGGGAGTACAGTTTGTTATCCCCATTTTGTGGGATAACGAAGGAGATGATGTCTCGAGGCCATCAGGGTGCAAATATGGAGTGTCGAGAGACCACATGACTAGCAGTGTCCACTTGCACATATGGAATCTCTCTCTATCACCATAGTTTGGTTCCATCGTCAGTGCATCCACCACACCAGCTAGCTTCTGGAAGGCACATGGGCCTTGCTCCATGCAGTACAAGTCAGGTATTGTGGCAGGTAATCACCATAATATTCGAGGCATTTAAGCATGTTGTATTGAAGTTGCTTTTGATTATAGAACACCTGCTTGGACATTATGCTTTTGACCATGTTTCACCTTGGTGAGTGTCATCGATTTCCTAGTAAGTGGCCAACTTTTGGGGAAGGGTTGCAATTGGGGGTCCCTTGAGGGGTTATTGTACCATTCCCGACCATACTTACCACTTTCCGCTCATTGCATTGCCATCATATTGCTGCCTTCTAGGCCCTTTGACTTTAATGACCCAAGAAGGGCATGTACCTCGTTTCATGGGAAGAAGGGGTTGAAGGCCCAGGGGGATGCTTGCTGGCAAAAGATAAGAGCCGAAAATATAAACCTTCTAGATGGTCGCTCAGATTGGTCTTGAGAACGATGAACCGCTTCTCTTAAAAGAGTTGAAGACCTGCAAAATATCAAACACATAATAAATATCCCACTTGAATATAAGACTAACACAAGTGCGTTATAACGCTTTACATGGATACCCCTATGGCACTTTGTGGACCTCTTCTTTCAAGTGACACTGTGTTACTACCCCCCAAGCTAATATATTCACTATTGGGAGTGCACATGTGTTTGGATTATTAATGAATTAATAAATGGCAATAAATGGGCTTGGGAAAAGGTTACATCGAGGAAGAAGGTGCAACACACCCCCTACAAAGGCACCGATAAATGAGATAATACGAGCCCTTGTATGTCATGAAACTCGTTGACCTATGATGTCTACCCTTCCTATCCACCTCATCATCCAATACATGACCTTGAAGGGGCATCCTTGGGAGCATCCCTTACTTGAGGGTTTTGGTCCACCCAATAGGACTTTTATGACACCCCTCCCACACCTAAACTTGATCAATTGTATAGGGTCTTGGTGCATTTGTTTAATTTGATGAGGTAGTTTTGATGCACATGTTTAGGTTGCTTGTTTATTAGATGTGGTTTTCACTTTCCATGATATTTTGACTTGAGATCCTTGGAGTGTGTGCCTATTTGTTTTGCAGGACCTTGTTGGTGGACAGTTTTGGAGGAACAAGCCTAGCTTGGGCTTCCATGGGGTTTGAAGCCCACAGGTTGGATGCCAAGGGACCACATGCCGGATCACAATGACTTGCCTTAGGAGGCCTAGAAGACATTATGGATGACCTTACCTAGCCCCTATTACCCAAACGACTTGCCTAGGAGAGGCAAAATGTCACTTTTGGAGGCTTGATGTCACCTAGGGCTAGGGTTTGGTGGTGATGGAGGTGTTGCTCATTGACACATGGAACATTATGAAGGAAGGATGCTTTGAACCATGAGGAAGAGGCTTGGATGAATGACATGTGGCCTTTGGAGGCCTAGCCATGCATCCCCTACTCCAATGACTTGCCCCAAGTATCAAAACGTCTTCCTAAAGGGGTGACGTCATCTTGTTTTTGGGTTTCTAATGTGCAAAATGTGTAAATTAAATATTATTATTTGGTTTAAGGGGTAAGATAAACGTTGTTGACCCCTTATCTTATGTTTTACCCTAATTAAGTGGACAAACTATGTTTTAGACATTTTGTATTAATAGAGATCATGTGAATCTCATTTTGATAACATAACTCTCCCATTGTGAGAAGTATTTGGCTAAAATTTGCGCCCTCTTTGGACAACTTCTCTCTTGTGCTTTTGTCTTGGTTTCTTTATGCTATTGGTGGAAGAAGTAGTGTGGTACCTCTCTTGGAGCTAGTTTCTTGCATTTGTGGTGGATTTGTCTTGGTAAGCGGAGATTTATCTTTTCATTTCTTGGACTAGGTAAGGATTTATCTTGTTGATGCTTCATTGCTTAGTTACAAGTTTGATTTGCTAGATTTCTTGGGGATTATAAGGATTTACAACTCCACCATTATCTATCATTTTTGTCTAGAAGTTATTTGTTGCACAAGGTTTTACTAGGAGAAGTAAAAGGGTTTACACCCTCCTAGTATCTCCTAGCTTAGCATTTGCTTGCCTTGGGGAGTAAGAGGGTTTACACCCCCAAGGAGATAGCATTGTTTAGCTTTTTATTTACTTGACTCCATAACCCAATAGCTAAAGGCACTAGTATAATTGCATTGGAGAAATAAAATCTTGCATTGGTTAACGTGAATTTTCGTGATTTGGAGGTTGTCTAAATTGGAATCAATTCTTTGCTATATATGCTTGGTTGAGCCACTAGGACGTCATCTTTACTTAAGTACTCCTTTTTGTTGTTATAAATCTTCATCTACAGCCATTAGGGCTGCAGAAACCCTAACACTTTTTCATTCGTAACTTGCTTTTCAACCGTCAAAAGTTGCTAAGAGTTTGCCACATTAATCTTCTTAGCCTAGCACAAATTTTGGGTGGATTTTTTGTGAGTTTTGGTGGTTGGATTTACTGCTGTAACAACTTGTTTGCTACAGCCACAAGGCTGCAAAATATATCTGCAAACACTTTTTATTACAACCTTGTTTCATTGCTAATGTCTCATGCTTTCATTCTTGAGTATCACTGGTGTTTATCTAGCTTATCTCTTGCACCATTTGTTGGACTTTTAGCAATTATTTAGTAGCTTTAATACTTATTCTCTTGCACCATTTGTTGGACTTTTAGCAATTATTTAGCAGCTTTAATACTTATTCTCTTGCTGATATACATTTGTGTTTACTGCTGCAAATAGGGACAACAAGCTTAACTTGCTTGTCCACTTAACATTATATATATATGCTCGGCTTGTTCATGTGTCTCAGGCATGTACAACATTATTCGCAGTTGTTCTTATCTCTTGGCAACCATTGGCTACCACCTAAATCAATAAGACAGAGAATAAAAGGGCATTGAATGGGCTAGGAAACAATTGCATCCATGACAAGGTGCAACTCACCCTCTACAGAGGTACCCATAGGTAAGACCTACATTTCCCTGTTATCACTACACCCCTTGTCCAAACACTCCCCACACCATCTCATGCATTTACATGACCTAGATTGGTCTTCACCTCGAAACACCCCACGCCTAAGGAGAATTAACCCAATAGGACGTCCTGAATGTTAGCTTTTTAGCTCGGGAGGTACTCTGCATGTTTTGTCTTGTATGCGGATGTTACCTTAATATTTACACTACCAGGCACTTAACTTTGTAATAGTTTTTATAAAGTTGTTTTAAGTGGTTCTTTTTATTAAAGTGACTTTTTAATAAAGTGTACCTTCTATTTTTAAAGTGACTTTATTTTCATAAAGCACTTATGTAATAAAGTGAAAATCACTTTAATTTAAGTGAGACATTTTGGAGGGAATGGATCATGACCCTTGATCTTGAAAAAGGCAAGATCTAATCTTGGCCTTTGGATCTAGGGTTGTGGAAGGTGAAAAGACACTTTGGGGAGAAAATGTCATTTTTCAGATTATAAAAGAATGCATTGGGTAGTGTGCAAGACATGTCGAATGTTGAGAAGACATCGGGAGGAGATTGAGAGAGATTTCAGAGTAAGCTTGAGAGAGGAAAGTGAGCAGCAAAGAGGGCATTGTTATCCCCACTTTTTAGGGATAACTAGGAGATCATGTCTCGAGGCCCACAGGTCCTAGACATGGAGTACTGAGAGCAGAATTGACCTAAGCATGGCCTTGGAGGGCCCACCTTTTCTTCATTCATTATCTTTTGTCTTGTTAGCAGTAACACCATCCATCACCATCAGCTTGATTCTGTATCAGAAGAGGTTCTTGCTCCATGAGGTAATTGGTCTAGGTATTATGGTATGTGTCACTTTTGATCATTGAAACCTTTAAATATATGCATCTGATTCCTTTTATCTCTAGCAACTGCATGGATCTTACATTAGCCCACTTGACCATGCTTGGGGAAATTGACAGGGTGCCCTAGCAAGCCTGTGCCCATAGGTCTTGGTTTTCCACTGGGGGAATTTCTAAAAAGCCATCGTCTGCTCCCATCATAGCACCACTGTTTCATTTTATTTCCCGCTCATTTATCCCTTTCCCCTTGTCCAGGCATTGGGTTGACCTATATGCAGGATTGCACCTTATCTTGTGGGAAGAAGGGGCTAAAGGCCCAGAAGGTAAAAGACAAAAAGCCTAGAAATAAAACCTCGAGATGCTTCGCCCGGGGATCCTCGAGAAGGCAGTAAAAAGCCTCTCAGCAAGAAACAAGAGGGACCCGGAAAATAACAAAACAAGACCTAGTCAGAGGAAAGGGGGTCTCATCACGAGCCAACCTTCTCATCTCTGTGAAAGTACTTGTGGGTAACGCTGTCAGCTCTGGTCACCATGCCAAGGCAATGTCCCCTGATTAGTTCTTGAACAAAAAAAAACAAATAAAAGAATAGAACAAGAATAAAAAGAATAAAGGCAAGAATGGGCTTGGAAAAAATGCATCCATGACAGGTACAACTCGCCTTCTACAAAGGCACCCACAGGTAACACTTATGCATCCTTGGCCTTCACTGCACCCACATGTTTGGACATTCCCTAGCCACATCACCTCACTTACATGGCTTGGATGAGATCTTTCTGGAAAATTTCCTTTTCTTGTGGACACAAGCCCAATAGGATGCCTTGTTCTTTTCTCCAATCTTGTATTGCAGGTTTTTGTAATGTCTTTGAGCTATTGACTGATGTATTAGGGGTTTTATGCATATGTTTAATAATATTGATGATGAGATGTGATTGACATTGTTATGATCCCTGTGACTGATGAGCCCAT